>JAFMSR010000004.1:29571868-29772932 GCA_022818135.1 Saxidomus purpurata
ATAAATAAATACAAATTTAAGCAATGGTAATTCAAGATGCTCATGAATGCAAGGTTACGTTATGTTTCTTACAATGTGTGTTTGAATGATTGTTTAAGTAAATAAACCAACAAACTGTTACAGGTATAGTTTAATATAATTAAATAATGATACCTAATGTGGCAGTGCTGTAATGAGGGTTTTCACTGACTGAAATGCCTTTATTTAATGCTGATGGTATTCGTTTTAAGTTGATTGGTCCTTGTTAATGTTAGTTTAAGTTTAAGTAATCATTGCTATTCAGTCCATACTTCATATTTGCTTTCTTAAGAAGTAGGGCAGCTTTCCTTTCCTTTCAGTTCCTTACTACTATTAGCAATGACGGAATATTTTGATGAAGTTATTAGCAATATCTGGCTAACGTCTACCATTTTTCAAAGCTATAAAGTCTAAAGGAGCTTCTAGAATAAGAATGTCATGTGACAGATCTGACTCTGAATCGAACGATTCTTGTTTCGGAATAAGCTAAGCTCTTCAGAAAGAAGATAATCACAAAGGTCAAAACTGTTTTTAAAGATTACAGCACTATCAATCTAATAATCTGAAAATATGTACCCAATTCCGTTTCCACATGCCTACACGTGACTTCAGAAATTCTGCCTTAAATCCGGAATTAAAAGAATTAATTCAGAGATGTAAAAAGGCTTAATCGAACGCATCAGAAGTGCTTCTAGGAATCAATTCTCAATTCAGAAATACCAAATCGAACCGTTTTCCGGATAAGACGGAATTAATTCCGAGATACAAAAAAGCTTATAATCGAACGCTTCAGAAGTGCTTCTAGGAATCAATTCCAAATTCAAAACTGCCAAATCGCACCCGTCTTAACTGACCATGCTGGCCTAACCCGGAACCTGTTGCGTCTCACGACACTGCATGTAGCAGCTGACGAATCCTTACTGTTACAACAATAAATTCCAATTCATGTATATGAAAGAAATATTATAAATCAGCAAGAGCTGATACATGCACCTTGTATTTACACAGGAATCTGTATTCTACATTTACAACAACTCAACAACAATATCGTATGACAACTTAATCAAAGGAACAGCATGGTTAATTGCATTACACAAGTATATATTGGTTAAAGTTGAAGTAAACACATTGTATAACGGCACTTTTAAATTATATATTGAAACTGATTGAATTATTCTTTCAGGAGAATTTACCTTCGGACAGCAAAGACAATACACTTTATTTGCTTACCTCCATTTAACCGCTGCTATAAAACAAGTTTATACTTCATCATTTATGTGTGCTTGTCTCGAAGATAACTCAAAATCTATGCGATTTACTTTCACAGAGTGATAAAAATGTGATAGGAAGTATTTCATCAAAGAGCAACAACCAAACTTTCTATTTGCGTTTGAAATATATAAGTATGTTTGTCTTAAACGACATACGTTTCCTTCGGGATACATCTTGAAGGTCACTCTTTCTGTGGAGTCAAAATGGTGCATGTTTTGTACAATCAAAAGGCAGCGAAACATAAGCAGCCTCACCACATAATTTCAGTAGACACTTTTCCAAAACGGCTTTTTTTCGCCCAAAATGCAAATTAACGTGACTCGCAAACTTTCAAAACGAGGTTGTACGTTTAAATCAATATACATGTAGCTGATGATATTATCTGTAAGTGAACCACATTAAATCACTGAAATAGCTGAACTTAGCACAAAAAAAAACAAGCCATATTAACTTTAAGAGGTAAATCAATACTTTATTTATTTAACTTGATAGTCTGTATTGTACGATATTTGTGGTAACGATTTGGAACCCGAAAGTGGTTTATTTCGTTCAAAACTATCTTGTAATGCGATTTCATTGGGCTTAAATGATATGCAATTAAGATAATGTTAACAGATAATTAGAAAAGTGTTGTAAAGTAAAACATTGACAACCGTTTTGCGTTTACTTTAGTAAATCATACCTGCAATAATATCAGCTTAGAAGCAATATGTAAGTGTTGCTCGCTAATGTGTTCCAAAATGCTCAGCACTTTTACGGTGTCAAATCCTTAACAACCCACAGAAAGCAAAAAGGTGGCATCCTACCTTAAAGTCGGAATACGGTGCTGGTAATTTGTGTTTTTGCATTTGGATTTATTTATATGATAGTCAAACATCATCTACTTTGACCAAACTTTCTGTTCGGATTTATTTTTGTGTTCATCGCTAGACTAATCGTTGGCCAATTAGCAAAAAAAGTATATTTACATAATGAACATAAACGTTTATCGGCGATTAATGATATTTATGAAAGGTTGCAGACATTATGATTATTTTTAAACTCCACATCACAAAATATTAAACTACAAAATTACTCCATAAATGTAAACATCCATTTTGGCCGCGTTGGTCAAATTTGATTTTGGAGATGTTCATAAAACATAAAGGTTTGGTAGTATTTGTCCTTAATTTAATAGCATTAAGCTTACGTGGGGTGTTTATCATTTTATGTTTTATATTGAAGTTTAAAATCAACATATAAAGCACCGAATTACCTTTACCTTCAAACAAGCTTATAACCATCGAGATTATTTATGATATCTGAGGTATGGCCGCCTTTCGAACTTTAAGATAATCAATAAGCCACAGGTTTAAAATGTTTACTGAACATGATTGAACGATACATTTTCTTTAGTTTTAATTCAGAACCGTCTTATGTCATAAATTATATAGTGTTATATACCCAACACTTGAAAATGCCATGTTCAAACAAGTACAAAATGTAATAAATAAGCCACTTATATCCCATATCCAAATCGATATTTTATAGTTTTTACCGGCGTCAAGAAAAAACTTGCACAGCATTCTGTGAAATAATGTAAATGTTTGTTTTAAATAAGATATACATCAATAATTATACGTATGTTCATATTAAATGTCAGCTTTCCATGTTTAATAGATACAATGTGTTATACATGTTGAGTATGTACAATGTACATGAATGCCCCACGAACAATCTCCAACTCTTAAGAATTGACGTCAGGGGCACAACTGATAACATCTTTAAGAATTGTGAAAGAAAAATGCCGTTTCTATGGCAGGTAATATACATGTACATGTTGAAGTAAACATTAATGTTTTACTTTTGTAAGCATTTCAATGTTAACGATAACTTTTCGATTATGTATTATTCAATAATGTAACAGATACCCGAATGACCTTTCGTCAACTTAATAAAATGTCATAAAAAACGACCGCTACTGCCGGGATAAAAAAAAAACATGAAAAATCGACCGCCATTGCCGGGATTGCCAGAGCTCCATTACACAATGTAACACACCTAATACCTAAGCGCAAGGTTTTGGAAACGAAGATTGTTTAAGGTTTCCCTTAATAATTATATGCATAACAAGTGACCCTAAGATGTCGATTTTGAGTTGGGATCATGATTTGAACAATATTGATAGAGGTGAATTAGGTAATGCTACATGTCAATATGTAAGCTGTTTGCCTTATGGCTATAGAAAAGAAGATTTTAAAAATGTTTTCTATAGAAGTAAGTAAAACGATGTGACCCAAAGGGCGGGGTCAATTTTCGTGATAGAGATGCACTAGGCAGTGCTTAATGACAAATATATATGCTCTAGGCCTTCCCATTTTTAAAAAGAAGATTTTGAAGTGTTCCTATTTGTTGTCAAAGCAACCAAGGATATTATTGGAACTATTTCATTTGACCAATATTTGATGAGGGACACCTAGATCATTTACGTTTGGTTGAAATTTGTCCAGTTTTTTTTACACAGTAATGGACGCCTGGCGACGGACACCGGCCTAGGATGGGTCGCAATAGCTCACCCTGAGCACAAGTTTTCAGGTGTGCTAACAATTAACGCAAGATACTTCTTGTTTATAGCGGACCAAGGATGGTGGTCAAAGTTCTTCGTTGTCTTTTCGTCCCCTATTGATGGGAAGAAATCATACAAAACTGTTAATTTTTTGTCCGGTTCCCCTGTTGCTTCACTCAAACACTATAATTTGGTTCCAGTCCGCGTTCTTAAGTTTACTCATCTCATAATTCAGTGCAATCTTTCGAAACTATCAAAATTAAAATTCTACTTAGATGTTGAAGATGTAATTTTAAAAGTTCATTGTGAAAATGGATATGACTATGATATTTATATAAAGTTGGTTACATTATTATATTAATCAAATTTGGAAAACATACACCTTATCACCTTTTTGAATTTTGCAACTAAAACTAATATTTTTTATAATCACTGAAAAAAAAATATCGGCGTTATTTTCAAGGATGGCGTAACCATTCCAGGAAAATGTCAGACCCCAAACTCTGCTCCCTCATTTCGATTGGAAGTTTAATGTTTTATTTTCTTCTATTTCATGTGCTAATTTATTTACGCTTTGTTTAGTCCATCTTTGAAATGTTAGATTCCATACAAAAGCACGTGCACGCATTCAGTCATATTTTATTGCACCATCTCACATTCATTGAGTTTTAAATAGTTTTCAGCATTAGCGTTCCATTAACAATTACATAAACTTCAGAGATATTTGATCAGTTTTCCAACATTAACATTCTAATTTGTATTCTAAGTCTATCAATAATAATTACACCCTATCAAAAAAAAGTTAAAAACTATCTAAGAAAACATAAGGATTTGTAATAAATCCAATAGGTGAAATGAATATAAATATAAAATTGGGTTCTAATATTAAGGTACATGTATTTGTACAAGCCATAGATAAATAACACAATGAATGGAATGGCTATATTCATTACATACATGTTTTATACAATGCACAAACAATATCATGACCGGGGTATCCTTTTTAATCCTCGGTGATAAGGAACTTGTTTTGTCCTACACGACCAGGGCCAAACAAGTTGGCAAGACAAAAAGACAAACTATTTGCAACGTAGTAATCTGATGTTAAAAACCGCTTACACAAGTTGAAAAGTAAAACATTGAACACCTTATTTCCTTTAAATTCTGAAGAGAATGTTGAAAAAACGTTTTATTGCACTGCGCAATAACCACAAGCTATGTTCTGAAAATCTTATTTTGTTAAAAGCCTGTTTGGCGAAGATTTAATAACACTTCAAAAATGCTAGCAATATTTCACATTTAGTCATACTTTCGTCTACATTAAACAAATTATGTTACTTTTGTGCCTACTTCATTCGGGAAAATTATTACATCTCTCTAACTTTAAGTGCAGATAAAAGCTTCGCTGAAGTGCATATTATTTTATTATCCCTAACATTTAACAAATACAATGTATGCGTCAGATTAGCCTCCTGCAGACTATCTATGTCTGTTATCTAAAGACTTGGTCAGAAATAGATTTGAAATGGCAAATTTATTTGATTAATATTTTTCGGCTTTTCAACCGCCAATGAAATGACAAGAAGAATGTATAACATATTTTGAAAAGAAATATTTACTATTTAAGGCACCTTCTAATTGGATAATACAGAATGAGAATAGACAATAAGGTACTCTAAGACTTGCGTTTTCAGTCTTGAATAGGTTAAAAATTCATGTACGTACATAATTAATATCTATGAACGTAATACTTGTATGTTGTGACAGCCAAAATAATGTAAATTATAAGTTTATAGTATTTATACTTTCTCGGCCAGTGAATAACAGTTATAATTAAAGTAGCATACTACCAATCTTGATAGCTCAGTCGGGAGAGCGTTCGGTTTAATAACTTTGCAACCGGAGGTATGTGGGCTCGAATACCGGTTCTCCCTCCCCCCTGTGACATTTGGTGCCTTTCCGTGGAATAAAATTAATTTTTTATTATAAAACTCTAGCTAACAATCTCTTTCATATACTACAAATTGCGCGGATTATCTTTCTTAAAGGTAGTTCTTGTTTCGATTCCCATCAGAGCCAAATTAGTGGTAGTATCCTTAGGCAAGACACAGATAATTAAACATTGCCTCTCTCTCTTCGAGATTGATATCATCTAGAGCAATTAGTATAAGTTGTGTATAACTTCTTTCGCAATCGAGAGGAAATACAATAGTATAAATACATTCATATATTTTTCTTTCTGTCACAGCTTCCCATTTTATTGTCTTCCAAATGATTTGGTTATTTATCAAATTTATGGAAATGTTTAGCCGTGCGTTAGTGATGTCTATAGAAGCTTTGACTGCGTTTCATCTAGATCAAACATAGTATATTGTTTGACAAATTTGGATACAAATATATTGGCATACAGGAACAACTTAAACATTTGATAAGACATTATAATAGTTTAAGCAATTATCGATCGTTGATATCTATATTTCAAAGGTGAATAAATCCCCGTTCGAAATACGTGATAGATTGCATGCATCACTTATTACAGAAGGTCATTGTTCAATGGTCTTCTTCTGTCTCGGGTTTTATTTGTTCCTTACAGTGTTGCAGTAAATGTTAATTCTCTTTTGTATGTGCTTTGACAATTGGGCCATCCCAGGCATAACATATTGATTAGCGTAAACTACTTTGAAGAAAGATATCGAATATATATGGCACGGTTCCCTCAGGCAGGCAATATTGTATTGTATTGTAACAATACCGCTCACCTTAGTTGTAAACTTTGTTTAAGATTGGAGAGATCTTAACTTTGTTTACCACCGTAAACATATGGGTGTTACTCTGAGTAACAACGGTCAATGGCATGAACACATTTCCAACATCATTAAGTCTGCAAACAAACTAGTAGGGTCAATGAAATTGCTTCAATTTAAACTGAACAGTAAAACCTTAAGTCAAATTTTATTATCTTATCCTAGACATAAACTCGAATACGCTTCAATAGTATGGTCCAGTTGCACTTACTATGAACAAGATTCTCTAGAACGTCTCCAATAAGAGGCAGCAAAAATTGTAAAAGGCCTAACTCCATTAACAAACTGCTAAATAAAATAGGTTGGACGGCACTTTCTGACCATAGAAAAATGTAAAAAAATTTCTAATGTACAATGATAAAGGAAATTAGTTAACATCATATTTACGTGAACTGTTTCCACCTACAATACATGACAGTTTAATTGGCCAAAATAATCAATATTTATTGAGAAACTAGAATGATTATATTGCAACGGTTGGATACATATTCTCGTTCAATATTACCTTCTTCCCTTAAACTGTTGAACGGACGCAATATCAAGATTAAAAAATCTCCTTCTCTTTTAGCTTTTAAGGAAAAACTCAAAAGACTATTTAAATTCCAAACTGTTTCTGGCTATTATCTATCAGGTAAAATATATTTTGCATTACATTAGCTCGAATAAGAAATAACTGCAGCAATTTATTTGCTGACTTGTGCTGCAATCATCTATGAGTTTCACCCGTTAGCGATTGCAGAAGTGGTGTAGAAAATGCAGAACATTACTTTTTTAAATGTACACGTTTTTCAAATGAAAGAATTAAGTTTTTTTCCAAAGGACGAGAGATTTTCACCCTCTCAGCACAACAAAGCTGCTATTGGCAATGACGCACTTAATGACGTCAAAATACCCTTGTCTTTATTGAGGTTCACATTTGTTTATTAAGAACACTAGAAGGTTTTCTAATAATGATGATTTCTAAAAATCGATTGTCCTTTACCAATGGGCGGGATGTTTCGGCGGCGGAGTTCACATTGCGGAGATGAATGAGTGTTTTACTGATGTTGCTATAACTCATGGCCCAATCTACTTTTGTTAATTTTTAAAAATATGTTTCAGTCCGAATGTTATAAGTGTATGTGTACTTAGAATAATAAAAATACAATGTAGTATTAAACCAAAGAGATATTTTACATTAAGCGATCATTTTTAATTTGTAGTCATTTGTATCACTATTTCTTTCGTTTAATTTAATATTGGTACATACAATCTTTCAAAAGATGTATAGGTTTAGTGACATACTTTCTAAACGGTACATGTACATGTACATGTAACAAACGGTGTTCAGTAAAATAAAAAGAAATTTCCAACCTTTGGTATTTTCTTTCGTTTATCTACACACTGGTTATATCATTATATTACACTTGATCCAAAAACAGCATATCTAAATTTTAGAACAATCAATTTCCATGGTTAACTTATACGGCGATTGTGGTATCCCTTTGATCGACAAAACCGGCGAGAATGGTATCTACGCTAATCGTCAGTGGTAGTCTAAATTTCACACACATGTCTCCGAAAAATTGATCTACCTTAAATTTATTGTTTCTTCATTTTTAACGAAACAAAAGAAATGGCTTACTTACTGAATGTTTGCTTAACATTTGTGTTGACAACATTTCTTTATTCATTTACATAGAAGCTTACATTTTGAAAATAAGTGTTCAAATCTTCGAAATTATACGATAACGTGATAATAAACATATTTTTTCCTTTTGTTTCGTAAAACAAGAGAACATTTTACAGATAGGAAAGGAAGTGTGTTTTTACGTTGTCCGATATAAAACAGTATTAAATCCTAAATAAAAGGTGGATACATATCTGTTTAATGACATGACATCAAACATTTGGCATGTACATAGAACAGGCGTTTTAGGTATCTTCCCGGCGTGTAGGCAGCCGAATACCCGGGATGAATTACTTTCAATAGTAATATAATGTTTTAAGTCATTATGTATATGTTTGTAAAATAAACTTTCAACATTTCGCAATGAAATAAAACAATAATCGACATTCAAATACAATTATTCGCAATTGTTAAGTTTTCTTCTTAGATGCATGATTCAACAGGAAGACCTTCTTAAATATCTTATAGGCTACTTAAAAAGTAGATTGAATGCGTGTGCTCTCAATTTCAAAAACTCACCCCGAGACCGTATGAATATTTGAGTTTATTCTTAATGTGATATTACCCTTCAAATTGACCAAAATAATTTTAACAAAGATATTTACCATTGTATAATACTTAAAGAAAAATGAACAATGCTAAAGTTGTAACTAACATGTATGATTATTTTTAACAGCTTTATTTCTATAGAATATAGCGAAAATCTGTGTAAATATTAATTGACTATTCTAGTCAAAAATTAAAACTCAACCCTTTTTGTCATGTATATTTTAATATATGTGTGCCATCAATAGAAACGACTCTGTTAAATTAATTTCTTACAACTTTTCAATGCATCTTCTGTGCTGTCAGCATCGTTGTGAACATGACAATTTGAAGGGAACTATAAATTTGATAGGATATTACATTCTTGTTAAGACAAAAGAAATTAGTACTATGGAAACGATTACCTCTACTTGTGAATTTTGTTGCATAGAACATTGAAATCGGTATTCTTGATACAGTGCAATTTTCGAGATACCAAATGCATTACGACTGGCTTATACATGTAATTAAAATAATTAATCATTGAGATCACATTGTTCTTTTTTAGGATTTTAACGCCCGTTTCAACAATTTTTCAGTCATTAATACTGATTTTATATCATAGATTAATAATTACGAGTTACAAACTTTTACTTATGTAATGATAAACAAGAGCTGTTTGTAAAACACGTATGCTCCCTTGCTGCAAAAGTTATACTATGCATGGAACAGTTTTTAAAGTAAAATTCTTTGTGAAATCCGTGAAAACGGCGACCCTAGTGAAAACAATAGTCACCTCGACTGTTGCATGTGTTTTCTTGGGCAAAGACACTTGCTTAAAGCAATTTGAAAATAAAAAAATATCTAATTTTTAGTAACAGTGACCTTGACTTAAAATCTTTTTTGCTTAAACAATTTTATAATCAAAACAAAAAATTTGAAAACAAATAGATTGTAAGAAACAGTGACCTTGATCCCGTAAATAAATTGTATTTTGCTGATAAGGGAGAGGAGCTCCATAAGACATAGTCTTTCGATTCAATCCCTTTCAGTGTTTATATTGTTACACATGTATGTATGTTTGTATTTCACATATACTGAATAAATAATATGTTTAAACTAAACGCTTTCAAGTTATCATCCGGAAACCGTTTTACTATTCCGGGTCACTGTGACCTTGACCTTTGACATACTGACCTTAAAAACAATAGGGGTCCTCTGCTGGTCATGAACAACCTCCACTACAAGTTTTAAGATCCTAAGCCCAGGTATTGGAGTTATACTCCGGCAACCAGTTGGTAGACGGATTGACGGACGGACACATACTGACCGACCGACATCTGCAAACCAAAACCAATATACCCCTCTTCTTCGAAGCGGGCATAAAACTAATATACGATTTGTGGAGTAATTAGTATGTGTTTCTTGTTTTAAAGTCTAAATCTTAGTTGTAAAATGTTTGTAAGAAAATACTTGAAATATTATTTAAATACAAATAACCACTTTTCCTCCGCAGATGTTAGTTCGCACACGGCGTTTCACTCACTGTTAATTAAATTAATATGGACTTTAATAAGCACCTGTCAAGGAACGTTGTTCTAAATAATTTCTGAAAGTTTAGGTGCAATGTAAATTTTGTTTGTGTTTCGTTACGACGTATGCTCATAAATACTTTATCAACAAAGTCTTGACATAAAGATTGAATACATGCCTACGTCAATGTTCTTGTTTTTACAAAAAAAATATATTGTTATTATAACAACAAGGATAGCTGGGCATATAACAATAAGAGCTATGTATCCTGCTCCTAAACCATTTGCCTCTTGACTTCCACCTGGCATTCCACTATCGGTTGTACTTCCATTACCATTTGTGTTATCTGAACGTGTAAGAGGAATCATTTGTCTGTTTATAATAAATTTCAATCTCTTCTCAAACAAAAAAGGTATAAGTTTAAGGTATAAATTTAATCGTATAAGAGACATCATTTAACCGATTTAAGTACCAGAAGCCCCCAAAAAAAAAAACTTCCAAATGTACAGTTCTTTACCGTTATTAGATAAATTATATATAAAAGTATGTGTTCAAAACGCAAATAGTAGAAGGAGTATTACATGTATACTGGAAGATATCACAAAATATGTCACCGGTCCACATAAGATTTCCACAACAACATGAATTGTTCTTGCTGTTAAAACATTCGTTTTACATGTATATGTAACATATAATCTAAAAGTGTAGATTCATTCAAAGCACTGCAAGTACTGTTATTTGAAAGTGGAGATGTGCATGTTTGTGATATCTATTTCAACTAAAGCACATGCTATTTGAATTGGGTCCTTATAAGATGGGCCTTGTAAAAGTCAAAGTGTGACATAACATTTTCTAATTACGCGTAATCTAAATGGTGTATATTCATTCATTTTAATATAGTAAGTGGTGCTTTCTAACCGTAAAAATAGTAACATTCTCAATCCAGAAGATATTTCAACACGTATTATATCGATTGAAAATCCCTAATGGGTAACAAACGTACTTGTACAATTCTCTTCATCAGAATCGTCGAAACAATCTGGTGAATTGTCGCATTTCTTACTTTCAAGTATACAGTCTCACAGCTCCACTGGTTTGCTCGACAAGCGGCTAGGTAATAGAGGTTAAAGTTCTAAATATGTTTCATGAATGTCTGAATTTTTTTCTGCAATCTACCACTGTTACAAAACCCTTAGGAGTATCCTTATGCCATGGTTTTGATTAAATCCTGACAATGTTGATTCTTAAATCTTCTTCTTAACATCGATACCATTGTAATTTCAACAAAGGTTAACAGAGTATAAAAGGAACAACTCATCAGAAGGTGTAAAACCATTACTCGCAATATATCGCGTGTTTCTTAAATTATTTACAAAATGTTAATATTTTAACTTTGAGGGAACTTAGTTCAAATACTTCAACATGCATGTAGACTTCGATATAAATAAAAAAATTGTGTTTCTATTATGAACGTATAGGTATGTCATTACAAGTACCTAAGTCGATAGTCCTGATTATGTCAGGTTGTTCTAAATAATTACTGAAAACATAAGTTTTCTTTTACACACTAATTTACGCCTTTATTGATGTGTCTCATTGGCACTGTTAGGCTTAATCAAAGAGTGTATTAGAGAAAATCAAAGAAATTGTTTGTTTAAAAAAGTGAATTGCACGAGATGAAATCGATTGAAAGCTCATAAAACATAGTTTTAGGACTATGGATGCACTATGTACATAGACAATACATATATGGACGGTTACCAGTATGCAATCGTGACGAATATCACTGGTGGGCAACAAACATACCTGTACAATTCTCTTCATCAGTATCGTCGGAACAATCTGGTGAATTATCGCATCTCTTACTTTCAAGTATACAGTCTCCATTCGAACAGCTCCACTGGTTTGCTGAACATGCGGCTAGGTAAGAGACGTTCAAGATCTAAATCTGTTTTACAATGTCTGACTTTTTTCATGCATTCTACCACTGTTAAAAAACCCTTAGAAATATTTTTCTGATATGTTTTTGATCAAACCCTGAAACTGTTGATTGTAATATCTTCTTCATAACAATAATACCATTGTAATTTCAACAAAGGTTAACAGGATATAAAAGGTACAACTCATCAGAAAGTGTAAAAGGATTTCGCGCAAGATATCACGTGTTTCTTAAATACATTTATAAAATGTTGATATTTTAACTTTGAGGGAACTTAATTCAAATTCTTCTACATGCATGTATACTTCGATACAAAGAAGAACTTTGTTTTTCTATTATGAACATATAGGTATGCCAATACAAGTCGATAGACATAATTATGCCAGGTAGTTCTAAATAATTGCTGAAAATATAAGTATACTATTAAACACTAATTTACGACTTTATTTATGTGTTTCGTTGGCACTGATAAGCTTAATAAAGGTGTGTATGTAGGAGTTAAAAATGTATTTGTTTAAAACGGCTGAGTGGATAAGATAATATACACACGTTTCGCTGAACATACTGCATCGGCCCAAGTACATTTGCAGGACACATTATTGTAGGTGTGCTTGTTTCATAACCATTGTCACAATTGACGTCAGCTTGTGTACCGTATGAAGAATCATTTTCGTTTTTGAGTTCTACAAATGTACTGATTGAGGGTCACCGGGTAAAGGTTCCGGCCATCCTATAGACCATGTCTCTTTGTGGGAGAGAAAGAATGCAGTCTCTTACGGAGGATGGAGTCTAGTGCTTGTCCTTTCCAAGAACGAAGGTAATTGCCTGCCTGTAAACAACTGAAATACTGTTGAAAACGGACGTTAAACCTCGAACAAACAACTTGACAAAAGTTCTTAAAGCATTGGACCAGAACCAGTCCTTATATACTTCAGTTTCCAGTGCTTTACCCATTGTGGGTCAGATTTTGATAAAAGGCAGACCGTATCGAAATAATATCTCTAGAAATTATTGATGACTCTACGGGGTAAAATTCTGATATACATCATAGCTTATGTGCGACTCTACTAAGATACAAAAAAGCATATGTGAAAAGGTCTTCCACAACTTCGGAGATATGCCAATATATGTAACTAGTATATGCATTACATTGCACCTGACATACATGTTGTACTAGTATACTCAAAAGCAAAGAAACGCAACATTTACAGAAAATTGTCAGTGTATATTTTTTCATTAAAATGTGTTTCCTATCTATCTTCATGAAAATACAATTTGATAATTCATTAAGATACGTTTATTGTGTCTTCGTTGTCTCTGCTCAAGGCAATTTCTGATGGCAAAGTTTCGTTTCTTTTGCTGATCAGTATATCTTAGCACACAGCAATTAACTGTTTATTGATTATAACAAGAAAACGGAATATAATTGAACATCAAGTACATTGTATTAGCATTTCCGAAACATGATAGGGATGTATCAAAAGCTTTTTAGCAGGGTGCTGCACCCTGTCCCCCCTGCTGCCCCTTTTGAATACCTCTCCCGCGCACCACCCCCATCCCGAAAAGTGTAATGAAGCCAGGCAACCACTCGGTCGTTGTTATCATCTTCGCCGAAGGCGGAAAAAAAACCAAACAAACAGTAGACGAAATCCAGTGGCACAAAGTCTGGCAAATGCAACATATGTGCCAACATCTTGAGGCGAAACTGTCAATTCAGTTTTGACTAACAGATTCAATGGACGGACCGATTACGTTGAAAAAGCTTACGTCCCAATCCCATTTGTAAAGATGTTTTATGCATAGTATGCCCTTGTCAAAATATATCAGAATTCAGTATACATGTATATTTGTATTCATGTGCTGTTATACCTGAATGGGTCTGCAACATTGTATATCCGCCTGTGATCATATACATTTTTGTAAATACAATGGTAACAGCCACTATGAACATACGATATATACAGTCACACAGTTCTTTAATTGTTACTTCCACGACAACCGTTATACAACGCTCAGAATGTACCTGAATAAGTCCGTTAGATAATAAACTTATATAAAATGTATACTTTATGTACTCTTTATGGAGCAATATTACACAGGTTTCGTTAATTTCTCACAAATCATCTGAATGTTCGCTGGTTTGAGAAAAGTCGTAAAACCAATGCAAATTAAGCGTTGAGGGAGCATAGATATTCAAGGAACGGGCTAAATTCTGAGTGCATACTTTCGTCTTCGACCAAAAGAAATGTGCAAATGAATTTGCAGGCTATGAATGATTGTCTTTTTTACTTTGAACCTAATGTAAAATTTGACCTATAAATGGTAGATGACATGGTGTGATAAGTTAAGTAAATGACACAAAGGTTGTTAATGCTGTTTATTTTACATGTGATTGCATTAAAGTTTAAACCCAGTTAAAAGGGACATAAACTTCAAAAGAAGCAACCAATCTCATGCTCCAGATTTGACTCATTCTATTTCATGTTTAACTCTGTGGAATTTACTTGCTGTTATCTTTCTTGCAAAGCTTTTTCATTGACTGTATTTCAGTTCTTTCTCAGATTATACTCAAATCAAACTAACAGGGAAACAAGCTGTTGGATAAAACGTTACATCTACATAGCGTTCAGAAGGTAAACAGATACAATTCATGAAAGAACTATTTTTGAACAAACGGGAAGTACAAGTGTATGGAGAACGAACATTAAGTCTAATTCAGATTTATAAAACAACACATCGTCCTGTAAAAATACGACGGAAACAGAAACATCAAAACACACATTAGTCTTATTCCATGGACATTCCGCTAGCTCTTTGGTTAGAAATGTTATTTATAAGAGTTCAATTGCCTAACAGAAAATGTACAATTATAGTTTGCAAGTTGTCAATTGCATGTGTACTCATTTGAATCTGAATCTAATAAAGTCTTTTAATATAAATAGAATAGCTATATATAAGAGTATGTTCTGTGTATACCGTCATTTTCCGGTATCTTTTCTTTATTTACGAAACGTTCACTCATGTTGCGACAATCTATTGGTTCCAGTTGATTCGTGGACTTTCCTTCGAATGGCAAATGTATTGTTATCCTAAATAGGTGTGCCTCGCCATGATCAATGTCGTACTTTATCACCTCGTGGTATTTCTGGTAATGGCTTTCTGTGAAGAAAAACAATGTTAACTCGTATATAAAAAGTTATCTTTCTAACAATATCTTGGCGTTTCTATCAACAATCTCCCCTTTTTGATAATTATTTAGATCCCGATACCTTGGGATTGTTGCAGTGGATTGCCGGTTGAATTTTGCTTCAACTTAAGTCTTTGCTAGAGTGAACATTAGGGTGGCCAGTGATACTTGTGCTTTACACATGTACCAAGTACTTCCTGATATTAATGATAAACTGATTTTAAATCGTAACAGTCTTTTATTGACACTCAAAGCATTGCAAGTATAGTCGGTTACCTTTTTGACAATTCCATGGCTGTATCATCAACGTCAGTATCAGTTATCATTTTCAGTAGTCGTTATCATCTGACCGTTATCCGGCTTTGATTTGTCGTTGTTCGTTTTAACTACTTCATCGGTGGCCTTCTTCGGTATTATAGCTAAATATTAAGTAGCAATACTAGTATTTGAACGTATTTCAACACTATACTACCAGCATGCAACATGGCCAACGATAAACGATATAAACTAACTTTCGGTTAATTTAGTTTATCTCTAGCAATAATGTTCATCTTAAGAGTAGTTTTTAAGTGTCAAGAAAAGCTAGTCCTTGCATACAGTTTTTCTCTGTGCTGTTTTAGATTTAAAAGTAGCTCGTTTCTCCATATTCGCAGACATTAAGCCACAAACTGGCACTATGCACGTTCAAATAACTCGATTTAAATTTTTTGTTTTATCGGAAAAAAAACCGTATCAATCAACAAAAACAAGATATTGTGTACATAATTTCACCAGTATAACGGTAACCTCCATGGCTGAGTTTTTCTGGTATTCACGGGAATTTCGCTTCTAATGCTGATGATAATAGTGAGTGTTGAGTTTTAAAGTTAATTTCAGTGTCAGAGTATCAATCATTACATACCGTGTGAAGATTTTGGCATTTGTTTGAGCGGTATACATGTACATGTAGGCAGTGTAATTGAACTTTTATACATTAATATTGCTTTATACATGCACCTTATCCTGATTTATTATGCCATGGAAATTAGTAAAAAGTGACAACCCACTAAATTTAATGGGCTACTACATATAAGTACCATTGAATATCAAAAACATTCATTCAACACTTAATATAATACATGGTATGCCTCACAAATACGAAAAACCCTGAGAATATAAGAAACGGTACATACTCTCATTAAACAATTATAATAGTGGCCATTACTCGATAATAAAGGCAAAAGGCTTAGAAACGTACCTGTGTGGCATATGCTCTTTATTCACCATATTAATAATATTGCAGGAATGGTGACCTGTAGGCATGCTATAACAATTACAGCTTTAAGTCATTGGCCTATATCATCTCCCTCTCCACTTGCACCCGGCATTTCACTATCTGTGGTGCCAACTCCTTTTCCATTTGCGTTATCTAAATAATTTGTCATCAACTAATTTGTATCTCTAATTTGAAACAAAACAATTTCTATCTATGAATCATTTTTCTTACAAAAGACATAACAAATCTGACTTAAGACCAGCACGACTTGATGTAAGTGAAAATCATCACCAATTGAAATGTCAAACTTAATGGTAAATGAGTTCATTTTTTAATTACATTTGTAATAGGCAGCACTTAAAGATATTCGCAGAAAGATATAAAGAGGTACGCCCGCAGAATGTTTACTGAATTACAAATTGAAGTTCACAGAAAACAAAGAGAGGATTCTAACATCGGTCTACACGATCCTTCAAATAAAGATACATGGTCGCTTATCAAATATTTACGAGTCCTGATGCAGAATTATCCGGACTGTTTCTATGACATAGCTTGTTGAAGCATGAACATCTCCAAATTTGTTGTTCAATATCAATTTGGCCATCCTTCAAACTTCTTTTCCATTTGTAGAAAAACAACCATTCACGACAGTCACAGAAAAGAGGCACCAGAGGCGCAGCTAATTATTCATTTTTGTTTATTTTTGGTTTAATTTTGGTATCATCTAATGTATTAGAATAATGCACTGAATCACCTTTGCTCTCCTTATTAATACGCCGAATTTGGGTTTTTATGGGCAGCACATGATACAGAAACATGTATTACATGTTCTAAAACTCTTTGCAACATTTTGAAAGTATTTTTCATAAGACGTTTGACCCGATTGAAATTTAAACCTGAATATTAAAAACTGTACATTTACAACTATATTTTGTCCTTCGGTAGTCTAAGCGGGTCTTCGGATAAAAAGCCGCCCCGAAAGAATCAGGTTAAAAATTTGTTTGTTGATGTAATAATACCCTTTTAAAAACAGGAATAGAATTCACATTTTGTAAAAAATGTTTTTTGGAAACAATTTTGTTGACAGCGTGATGCTGAATTCCTTCATACGAAACTGTAATGGTAATGTACAATATACAGTCACACATGTGAACAAAGACAACTCTCGGGAAGAAGCTAAAAGATGTGTTTACAGGTGGACCTTATTTACAAGTGTTTACACAATATTTGAAAAGTGCATGTTTTTTTCTCCGTACTGGTCTTTATTCGCATGGTGGTCTTTATTCGGAGGTGGTCTTTAACACAGGCTTGACTGTAATGTTCCTTCATCTTTTACGTTTTCGTAGATTAGTGCCCGAGTTAGTAGAGTTTTATAACAACGTGCATTTTCTCTGAGCGTGACAAAGCGGTTACTATAGAATAGCTCAAAATTTATTTTCATGTTTCTGGGAAAATCATAATAATATCAAATTTAAAGTTGTTTGACGAGTACAACTTTAATTGTACGAAAATTCAAATTAAGGTTCTGAATAGTTCCAGAGATATATCAAAAGTCCGGTTAATTCAGGATCACCTCGTAGATAGGATTTTCAAGAAACTTGATATGTGGCCTCATTGTCGTCTTTTAGAACGGTTTTATAACCTCACTACGCCTAAAGCTTTGAAGAACGTTCGTGCTATATGTTAAATATAAAAATAAAACTCAACAAATACAACTTACCAAATATGAGACAATACCACAGTGGAGACGACTGGATCCGAGTCTTTGTCACTGCGATACCAGAAAGCTATACTCAGTACTTACCACTTGGGCACAAAAGCATACCGATTGTCATGGAAAACAGACTATGGTATAAAATCATTTCGATATTTGTAAATACATGTATGTCATGACATTCGAATAGTTCGTAGTCAGTATACATAAATTTTCTAATAAACGATTGGAAGCAATGGATTCCTCACCTATAGGTAAGCAGAGTGCTGCTTCCCAGTGCTGCTTCCCAGATCCCTGTTGCCATGCAGGTGATATTATTATTGTTAAACAGTTACTATATATGCATTCAAATTACCTTTAGGGTCACATGCTGTGCTTTTCCATGTCCCAGAAACAGTACACGTCACAAGATGTTTACTTGTTTCGTAACCAGTATGACAGGAGATGGATGCTGACGCTCCGTAGGTTGAGTTCCCTGGATCATCAAGACTTGCACTGCCAAACTGTACAGAGGGTAAAGTAAAATACAAGTAAAAAATATAAAATATATATATAAGTCATTCTCGACTACACTACGTATGATCAGGTTTGATCGGCCGTTGAAGTCACTGACACGCTTGATGATAGACATTAACTTAAACTGATACTGTAACATCATTTCTTCACATGTATTATTCGACTTATATTTCAAACTGTTACAAATGCTACTTATCTAAGTGACGAAAAGAAAAAGGTAGTTCTTTACTTTTAGTCTTTATTTCTCCCAAAACATCGAACTCTTACCATATGGTTAGTTAAAATACACGATGTAACATAGACAATCGTGCAATGGTTGTAATTCCGTTACCTATCACTGTACAGATAGTATTCTCCCAAGAACCATCGGCTAAACACGAGTTCCAGATATCCAAACTTAATTTGTTGCAACGATCCGCATCCTTGACATAAAATTTAGAAGCCTTAAAGACATGTCACGACAAACACTTAGTTATTAAAATTTCAGATTACATTATTTAAATCTTCACAAACTGTCAAAAGTTCCCGTTACATAGGTACTTGTTTTACAAATTTCTGCGCTTTGTTTTAAAGAATAGAAAATTCAGGTTCTATTTATAATATAAACCGAAAATAATATTTAATTTACAAAATAAATCGTGTTAAATCATGTTTATCTGCGATTTACACAATTTAAAATAACAGACAGGAAAATGTGAATGTCTTATTGTGGTACCAATTCAAATCGGTGCAAAAGATACATTCCGACACACCAGGTCTCTGGGTTTGCTTGACATTTTAGGCTAAACGATGCGTTCATCGCGATAAAAGGGTTGACAAGACACATAACAATGATCATTATAGTTTGAATAGCAACGGAACAAAACTGTCAGATATTCAAGTATTTATTTTAATTTTATCATTCTGATATAAGATTGTTGTTCATGTACGTTGCTTCAGGAATATGGCATAGTATAGCCTGTCGTACATGTATTTTAACAACGTCAATGAAATTATCGTCTGACTTTATATTAATTTTATGGCGGTAACGTTACATCAAGCAATTCAAAGGTGTTTTATATTTTGCCAATGGAAACATTTCGAATTGACAATTTCTCATGTATTATTAGTTTGTAACACTGAGTAGTACGATGGTAATTTTACCCCTTGGTGTTGTTTTGAGGGAAATGCTTAACTTAAATCATATTATGTTCCGATTACATCAGATGTTTAACATATTGCGACATTGTTACCTGCAAATCCCAGAAAGATGTATCCCTCATTATCTTGTACTTCATCGCCGTAAAAGTTGATTGTAAGGTAGTGGGTGCTCAAAACGTCAGATTCAATGGACAAACCATAATAACCCTCACAGTTAATGTCTCGTAATGTGTTGTTTGCACCATCAACGAACTTTAGCCGTTGGTTGCAATGCGATGCATCGTAATACAAGTCTACATCGATTATGAATAGATTGACGCTTGTTGAGCAGTCATACACTTTCAACGAACATGAACAATCATTGTCACCAGTAGTTACACTTGGATAATTTTCGTTTGTTAGATAAAGAGGAGACACGTCTGATGAGATGGTACTGCTGGAGCATATTGATGCAAATTTTGTTTCTACAAGTCAGAACAGAGCAAGTGGACAGGACTTGAAATGGAAATCGGGAGAAACACACAGAAAACATAAAAACCTAGAAAACCTGGACATTCTTTCCATTTCAAAGGCGCAACACACACTTTTGCAACCAACTCTATAGGCGAATAGTTAGACAGATTCAACTGCAATGACGTCATTTCCGCAGTCCAGATTGAGTGAACTGTACTGGCAATATGAAACTGTCTGGAACGTTTCGAACGATGACAGTTGACCTGAAATATAAACTGATAATTGACATGTATATTGTTAAAATTCTAACCTTCAGTGTCAACTCAGATAGTCGAATTCCGAAGTGAAATATGTTACTACGTCGTAACAGTAACATAAACGCTAGTGGCTCCTTTTATTTAAATCGTATTCACAACAGATACGCACAAATCATGTTTTGACCGTTTAAGCACATTTTGTCCGATACTCCAGTTTCAATATAAAGTATCAACCTTCTTTCCTGAATTGTTTTGTGTTAGGTAACACTTCCAGGGTATTAGCTGGATATTAAAATCAGATATTGAATATTATCAATTGTATGCAGCCTTACTTTTTTCTAACCTATCTAATGCTATACATCAACGAAGTCAAAGGATGCAGAAAGACAATGTATTTGCAATCAAATACTTAATGTGTCATTTTTGTAAATGCATACAATGTTATGTTTTTAATTACAATGTTGTCAATAATGTTTGTATTGTGTTAATTCAGTTACATTTTTCAAAGACTGAAGCTGTAACCGTAAATCTTCAAAAAGACAAAGTTATATATCTACAAATTATGGAATATTTTCGTTTATTCTACACCGGTGCAGCTTGTTTACGGGGTCTGGTTCTTATAGCTGTGAATGGGAAATTGTCTAAGACCTTCAAAATAGTAGTGAAATACAATCAAATATTGTCATGCTAAATCCTTAAAATCAGCATATAAAATTGTTTACACACGCACGCACAGAATAAGAACAGTCCTTGATTATTAATTTTGTATTACGACTTGATTTTTTTTTCAATGTTAATGTTAAGTTATGTTCAATGAAAAATCATTAAACACATAAAAAGCCTTCATAAGTATGTTGCAAAACATTTGAAAAGATAATCCTCTAAGATCGAGACATCACGTTAATGTCATTAATGGTTGATGAGGGTTTAAAACAGTTCCTGGTATCAATATAAGATCTAGTGTAGATTCGTCAGTCACGTATCGGCCTTTACAATTGTCTCGGCACATGATAATGCAAATTGCAGGTGTGTACTACCTATGAAAATAACAAGACAATTTATTATGATAAGTTATTGGTTAAAACTTTTGAAAACAAAGAACCACATATTGAGTAACGTTCACAAAATGCTTGCAACTGATGCTGATAGAAACGCAACATACAATAACATGAATTGGGCCTACCAAATAAAAATGATATTAGATAACCTTGGTATGTCTAATATATGGAATAATCAATTTGCTTCTACAATCAACTTTTTGTCCATCAAACAACACATAATAGATATTTATAAACAATCATGGTACGCTAGAATTAATAACTCTAGTAAACTCTCTTCGTATAGCTTACTCAAACACGATGTGGTGATGGAAAAATACCTTTCTAGTGTAAACGAAAAGAAATATAGAATAGCCCTCACTAAGTTAAGAGTTTCGGCTCACGACCTTGCAATAGAATCCGGTCGATATTCAAATGTAGACAGACATGATCGTAAGTGTTTAAATTGCTGCATGAATGTAGTAGAAAATGAATACCATTTTCTGCTAGTTTGTCCCAAATATAGAAATCTCAGAATTAAACTTTTTGCACCATATTTCTGTAGATGGCCCACTATAAATAAGTTTATATCTCTCATGAGCTCCGATTCAGAACGCATTATCAACAGTCTATCAAAATTTATTTATCATGCTTTCAAACTTAGAGCACAGGAATGACTTTTTTCTAACGACATTTATGTAAATTGATTAACTAAATGACGATCAAAACTATATACATGTATTATATGTTCTTCTTTGAACTGTTTAAATATTGAAATTGTCTTTACTATTCAGATGTGTATGGCTATAAATATGTGTATATTTTATGCCTAATAAAATTCATGTTATGTTATGTTATATGTACTTAAAGAAACGTATCAAATTAATTGTAATTGTTACAGTCAATACAATAATAATAAAACATTAAACGTATTGACACAATTATTGGATGTTACTACGTATGCCTAAAAACTGCTTCATTAAACGTGACTTGTAAACCTGTATATAATCAAAGCGCTGTGAGCGGTGAAAGCCTGGGGGCTATAGATTACCTCCCCTAAAACAACTTTTGACCGTGATTTGCGCTGAATCTTACCAAAAGCGCGGTTCGAAATGCACAGAGGTCGACATTTAGTATATGACACAGAATGAATGATTCACAAATATATGGGTGGCAGGGAAGTTTGTTTTATTATAAAACGTACGTTAAATGAAACATAATCACATGGTCAACAACATCAATTGTTTGAGAGAACAATAAAAATAATTCGAACTGCGCTTGGTTGAACTTCAAACGATATCTGATAATGTGGATCGAAAATTAGTGTGTACCAAGGACATGACCTTGAAAGAAATAAACATAGAAATACCAGCAATGAAATATAAATACAGTACTGTACAATATGTATAACAGGGAAAACCAAAAATGATTCTTGGTTAACTTGTAGTTGTAATCGGTGAAACCGTTCGCTGGGCCTTCACATGCAGCGTCCTCGATAAATGGCGGGTGATTTTGATCACGTGAGTTCCTTCTCGGGAAAGTACGTAAATTATATATTTTTTAAAGAAATTTATGTTTAGGTAAATATATATGTAATCGTTCGTAAGTAAAAAAGTTGTCAATGAAATAACATCAAAAATTTGAAAATCAAACTACATACTCTTATATCGAGCTCCGTACGATTCCGAAAATTTCCGTAAATGTGCGTACTTTTCTGTGATATGCATATGATTATCTTCCGTAATCAGCTAACAGCGCAGTAATTTCTAAAACAGAAAAAATTGTGTAATACAGCCCGTAAGCTATATACCGTTCTGCAATCGTTTGAAGTTGTATGTTCTGTTTTTATTTGTAATATGTTCCTATCGTATGCGACATTCAAACAGAAGATTGATCTGGTCTGTCTTGCACTACTTTCCCATAGCGCATGTTTACAGTTGTTATTCGCACACAGCACAGTTAAATTGTCTGCAGTGTTTGAAATGTGGAATGCTAACTTAGGCCTAGGGGACTTTCAGTCCCCAGGCCAAAACTATGAAGGGTAATTTGAATTGATATGTTCTTCAGAAGTGTTGTATGCAACCATCTTTAAGTTATCTTTTAAATTATCATTTTTTCACACGCTTTAGGGTTCAAAAATCATATTTTCATAGATGACAATTTCAAAAACCTGTCTAAATGCTAGGTTAAACTTCGTCTTCGTGTCCAGATTATAATAGGAATAGTTATATGCCAGGTCTGTCGAAGTATTTTACAAAAGCACATTGCACATCTTTTTAAATAATGTACATATAGTTTCTGCTAATTAGTATGTCATATTAACTGCGTCAGGCATTTTTAGGATATAGGACGATCTGTTTGGTCATACATAAATATAAATTTTAACAATGGTAATGCAAGATGCTCATTATTGCAAGGTTACGTTCTATAACTTATAATGTGTGTTTGATAAGTCCCTGTCAATTTTAATTTAAGTTTAAATAACCATTGCTATTCAGTTCATACTTCATATTCGCTTTCTTAAGCAGTAGGGCAGCTTTACTTCATTTCAGTACATTAGTATTGTTATTTTGGTTAAAGGATTAGTAACAGCTGGCTAACGTCTACCTTTTGTATTTAGTGAAAAATTAAATTGTTTGTATATGATTAAAAAAAGAGTCACGTGACTAGCAAACTTTCAAAACGAGGCTGTATGTATAAAACAGTATGGCTAATGATATTTTCTGTTAGTGACCGACGTTAAACCACTGGAAAAGCTGAACTTTGGATAAGAAAGTAAGCGTTATTAACTTTAAAGGTAAACCAATACTTTATATAACCTGTCTGTATTTTACGATATTTTAAACATGATTTGGAACACGGAAGTGATTTATTTTGTTAAAAACTATCGTGTATTTTTGAAATTTCATTGGGGGTTAATGATATGTGATTGATGGATGTGACGGATGTTAACAGGTAATATGAATAGTTCTGTTACGTAAAACACTGACAATATTTTTGCAAATTTCCTTATCTTTTTATCAAAAATCTACGTTTTCGTTTCCGCATAAACATTTTCGCCATTTAACTGAATGACGTTCAACCCGAGAAAATATCATATATTGTCAATTTTCCATTCTTCAAAATGAATTACAGTCCGATAAATCACAAACTGATCAAAACAGAAGCACATTCGACTGAATAATCTTCGATTGCCTTTCTAATTATATACAATATTATATTTACTTATATTTTCCTTCTATATCGCAATCGGCGTCCGTGGTGTAATTGGTAAAGTCGTCTGCACTTGTAACTGCTCTCGCGTCCTTTTACGAATGGGTTCGAATCTCATCCAAACCCAATTTGTTTTTTCTTTTCTCTTCTGTTTCACTTATCATTTTCAGCTTTTAAACCATTTTTAAATGTTTTACGGCAAATAATCATAAAAATCTTCATCCATGTCAAACTAATAAAGGTAATGGTAATGAAAAATCAAAACATACTGTATACATATTATTCGATAACAGTAGGGCCTAAAGTTTCCATGCTACAGGTCAGTCAGTAGTCAGAGTTCTTTTGGGGCCATGCCTCAACATCAACCATCACCAATTTCCAAAATATTTACATGTCAGTTTTGTTTGTAGGGCCGCTGTGATACTTTGTATCACAGTTATTCTTGTTCAGGTTTATCATTTATTCGGTGCCTTCCTTGATCTTGCTCACTGTTCAGTTTTTGCCTACAATTTAGGATATAAATTTATTTCAACCAAGCAATTACTGGAAAGGTGGTCCGATTTTTTGCTTCTTATTGTTGAGGCTATACTGCAAGCTCGAAAGATACCGTTTATCTTTTGCGTTCTTTCATCGACATTGACATCACAGTATTTAGCTTTTAGAAGCAGTTGAACCCGAAGGGTAAATTTATTTTGTGTCGGCAAATTACAGAATACTTGCTGTTTTACTTTTTTAGTTTAGAATAAAAAACAAGGGATAAAGAAAAGAAAAAACAAGCAAGTAACTTTGTCCGAAATTAGGGTACTCTCGATTATAAAAATTACCTCCCTTTGTGACCTCATTGTCCGGCCTCATTTGTGAGCTAAAACTATTTTTAGAAATAAACACAAAATGAGGAACCGAAGTTGGTTGAGGTGAAATTTAATAACGATTCGGTAACCAGTTTGCGAGTTATACTAAAATATGTGCTAAAAGTGTCCGAAACTAGGACCGTAACCAGTAAGGTTCTTCTAGAAATATATGTGGCACTGTATATCAAATCAAGACCGATATCGACTACATAAATTTTAGTAACTGAACTGTTCTGTTCCTGTCTGACGTGTATCGATTTGGGTAAAATTAAGAGTAACTAGGGCTGCAACAATACAGGATTCCTTCCGTTCGGATATGATCCCGTCCGTTATCGAATGCTGGTATTCTACTGCCTCCACACTTTAACTCCGGTATTGATTCCCGTTTTCTAGAGGCGCTGTGGCGTAGGGGTAGAGCGTCGGACTGCTAACCAGGAGGTCGTGGGTTCTCATCCTGTAAGCAGCAGTTTAACTGCGACCTTCAAAATCCGTTCGTTTGGAGCGAGTATTTGTCAGAGCCCCGGGAAGCACTCATCGTGGTAAATGTAGTTAATGTAGGTAGCAAGTGTACAATCGGTAAATACTGAATCAATAACAAAATAATTATTTATCCATTTTAAGCTCTTCTGTGAAAAACAATTGTCATAACCTTCTTGACGTCTATCGGCAGTGCCGTCTTAAATCTGGTTAAGCTTTCTTAAAATTTTCTTTCTCGGTAACAATTAACACCTTGAAACTTCAGACAATTGCTTGGCACCATACAAGGGCCTCTGTGGCCGAGTGGTTAATGTCACCGACTGGTGATCACTTGTCCCTCATCGCTGTAGGTTCATAATAACTTGAATGACATTGAAAGTTGCGCAATCTTTGAATTTCAGTTCAGTTTTGTTAAAATCCACTTCTCAGTTACCATTCAAGCTACTTCATAGGGTAGTTGAACATAGTCACTGAATGTAAAAGGTAAGCACATGGGTTCCTATCTCAAAAGTAAAGTTTACACATATGAGAACATTAAGACATTTATTGCGCGCCAAAACATATAATTTAAACAATTAGTTTGATCCGAATTCTCAGTATGAATTAAAGGTGAATATATACCAAATTTATCGGAAAATTAAAAAAGGGGGACATGATAGCCCTATATTGCTTACCTGAATACCAATGCGCTTGTTTATGTAGAAAGGTTTTCCTATATAAGTCTATGTTAAACTCGTGATCCTCGGGCGGAGCCAATTTGGACGCCAGAGGCAAACTTTGAACAAATGTGTAGAGGTCTACTAGACAATACTACATACAAAATATCTAAGCTCTTGACTTTGTGGTTTTGGAGAAGAAAGGTTCTTAAGATTTTCCCATACCAAGTGATCTCCCGGACAGGGCCAATTTTGACCCCGGGGTTATGATTTGAACAAAACTGGTAAATATCAAATAGTCAATGTTATATACTAGATATCTAAGCTTTAGGCCTTGTGGTTTTGGATAAGAAGATTTTTCAAAATTTACCTATAATAGTCAATGGAAAACAATTGACCCCGAGCAGGGCCAATATTGACCCCACATACCAAATATCTAAGATCTAGGCCTTGTGGTTTCGGAGAATATGATTTTAAAGTTTTTCATATATAAGTCGTTATGAAAACCAGGGACCATGAAATGTTTATGAATGAAATTTTTATTAGAAATCCACTAGACAATGTTATATGCCAAATACCTAAGCTTTAGGTATTCCCATTTTTGAAAAGAATTGTTCGTATTTGTTGTCAGAGCAACCAAGGTTTTTATTGGAACTTCTTCATTTGAACAATCTTTGATAAGGGACACCTAAGGAAAATTTATGTTTGGTTGAAATTTGTCCAGTGGTGTTTCACAATAACGGACGCCGGACGATGATTGGTCTCAAATGCTCATCCTGAACAGAAGTGTTCAGGTGAGCTAACAATGTAACGCCAGATACTTCTTGTTTATAGCGGACCAAAGATGGTGGTCAAAGTTCTTTGTTGTTTTCCGTCTCCTATTGATGTGAAGGAATCATTCAAAACTCTTCAAATTCTCCTGGTGCTTCACTCAAACACTAGCATTTGATTCCAGTCCGCATTCTTAAGGTGAAATGCGCCTCAAATATTTTGATAGAATTTTCTCATGAAGTTTACATTATGCATAAATGAAGATATTTCTGATAGATATCCGATTTCTTTGTTCTGATACCTCTAACGGTTTATATGCTGTTATGTTTCAAACTTTTCCACTGACGTCATTTTTTGCACAGCAAGCTTTTTCATATCATTCCTCGAGTTTTCCTTTACCGCGCTTTGAATTTTAAATTTATAGACATTATTAAATAATATGCTCCTTGCATTTAAGACGTTCTTTATAACGGTATAAAATTTGAAAAAAAAAAATTCAGTATGTATATTCGTAATCACTTTTTACATACTGCCAATTTCATGTCTTTAAATTATTAGTATTTTGTTATAAACAGTATTATATATCTGACAAAGTATCAAGTTGTGCATAAAATTTTCATTTATTCCAAGGACACATGTAAAAATTGCATTTAAACGCTGATGTCAAGGATAGAGGTACGAATTAGTAAAATTACGAAATACTTAAGTCGGTGATCCCTATTTTTAACAATGTCAACTAATAGCAAAATAGTGTTTACAAAACATATTGAACTTTAACGTTTTTTCATCGAGATGATTTCTTACAAATTTAATTTTACGCTAAGATTTTAACAAGACTCGAATTCATTTATGTTCATTTTGACGTCACAAATCCGTGCATAGCGGTTACAACGTCAAACTTTTTTCGTCGAATTTTATATCAGTTTCTATATTGAAAGATATAAGAAAAAAATCAGTAAGCTAAAATATCACAAGGCAAAACGTTACAGTTTTAAAACCTGCCGACAGCGTATGAAAGCGCGCTGTTGAAAAAGTGACGTCAGTAGCTATGTTTAAAGCTACTGAATAAAAGGTTTACAGGATATTACAAAAAGAAATTCCCTATGCAATCGGAAAAATGCTGAAATATACATAGTGTTAATGTGAGAATACAATTTGAGAAATTAATTAGAGGCGCATTCCACTTTAAGTTAACTCCCCTCATAATTCGGTGCATGAAAAGCTGAAATTACTTTTAAAATTGTCAAGATTTAAATTCTATTGTTGAAGATGTATTTTGTAAAATTCACAGTAATAAGGGATATGCTTATGATATTTTAAAGTTGTCTCGCATCAATTCGAGTTTAGTTTTTATAAAACGTTGGTACATTATTGTAATTATCAAATTTGAAAACAGGCTTCTCACCACCATTTTAAATTTTTCGACTCAAAAGAAGAAAAGACTGATCTCACACATATCTACATTTGTAACTCCGCTCAATGGTTTAGCAGATTAAGATATGTCCCCTGCATTTAACAAGATTCGTCTTGTAATTTCATGTTGAGATAAGACGAGTTCCCCACTAGACAAAACCCTTGACCCTGTTTTAAGCACATCCGAACCAAAATTCATTTTGCAGGAAAAAAACACTCCACGTAATTTTCAAAGACGGCGTCACCATTCCAGGATAATGTCAACCTCCCTACCCAACCCTGTTCCGTCATTTCGATTGATAGTTGCTTAATGTATTTTTCTATTTCATATTCTAATTTATTTACGCTTTGTTTATTCCATATTTGAAATGTTAGATTCCGTACATAAGGTACAACGTACATACGACCAAATGAAATCAAACAACACGCGCACGCATTCAGTTCCTAATCCCAAATAGTCATATTTTTATAGCATCTCACGTTATTTGTATGTGACATAGTTTTCAGCATTTGTTCCATTAACCATTACATAAAGGATATTGGATCCGTTTTACAGCACTTACATTCTATTTTATATTGTAATTCTATCAATACCAATTACACCCTATCAATTTATCTAAGCATAAATAAGGGTTTGTGATAAAGCCAATGGGTAAAATGAATATTGATATGAAATTGGGTTCTAATAGTAAGGGATACATGCCATAGATAAATAACACTAGCAATGGAATGGGTAGATTTATTACATATGATACAATGCACAGACAATCTCAGTACCGGGGTATCCTTTTTAAACCTCGGTGATAAGGAAATTGTTTTGTCCTACACGACCAGGGCCAAACAAGTTGGCAGGACAAAGAAAAACTATTAGCAACGTAGTTATCTGATGTTAATAACCGCTTACATAAGTTGAAAAGTAAAACATTGAACACTTTATTTCAGATTAAATTCTGTAAAGAATGTTGACAAAATAATTTATTGCACTGCGCAATAACCATAAACCATGTTGTAAAAATCAAATATTGTTAAGAGCCTGTTTGGCGAACATTTAATATTAGTCATTCTGTCGTCTACATTAAACAAATCATATTGATTTTATTGTTTACTTTTGTGCTTACCTTCTTCATGAGAATTATTACATTCTCTAACCTTAAAGGACGATAAAAGCTTCGCTGAAGTGCATGTTGTTTTATTACCCCTAATGTATACCAAATATGCGTCAGATTAGCCTCCTGCATACTACCTACTGTCTGTTATCTAAATACTTGGTCAGAAATAAATATTAATGGGCAAATTTATTTGATAAATAATTTTTCGATTCCCATCAGAGCCCAAGTAGTGACAGTGTCCTTTGGCAAGACACAGATAATTCCCTATTGCCTTTCTCTCTCGAGAATGATTCCATCTTGAAAATTACTACAAGTTGTAAGAACTTCTTTCGCAATCGAGATAAAATAAAATAGTATAAAAAAAACTATAAATACATTCATATATTTTTCTTACTGTTACAGCTTCTCTTTGTATTGCCTCACAAAATGATTTCATTATTTATCAAATTTAGGGAAATGTTTGGATGTGCGTGGGTGGTGTCTATAGTAGCCTTAACTGCGTTTCATCAGCTATTACAGAACAAACATTAATGTGATTTGACAAATTTGGATACAAATATATTTGCATACAGGACTAACTTAAACATTTGATAAGACAGTATTATGACAGTTTAAGCAATAATCGATCGTTGATATCATTATTTACCGGGTGAAGAAACCCCCGTTCAAGATACGTGATAAATTGCATGAATCATAACGTGAAGGTCATGGATTACTGGTCTTCTTCTGTCTCGGGTTTTATTTGTTCCTAACAGTGTTTTAGGTAATATTACGTTCAATATCAATATAATGTTTTAAGTTATTGTGCATATGATATGTTTGTCAAATAAACTTTCAACATTTGGAAATAAAATAAAAAATAATCGACATGTATTCTTGCAAATACAAAATCTACTCGTAATTGTTTGAGTTTTCTCCTTTGATGAATGACCCAACAGGCGGATCTTCTTAAACATGTTATAGGATACTGAAAAAGTAAATTCAATTTGTTTGCACCACGTTTCCAAAAGTCACACAGAGACCATATTTATTGACATGAATATATTCTTTAGCTGATAATACACTTGTCACCTCAAAGTTACCATCATAAATTTAAGACAGACATTTATTACTGACTTATACACAAAGCAAAAAAAGCCAAAGTTATAACCAAACTGTATGATAATGTGTAACAGATTAATAACATTTATAGGGCTGTCTTAATACATTTAATATCACGAAAATTACACTGTACATTGTACCAATGATACCGATTTCAATGTTCTATGCAGCAAAATTCATCAGTAAAGGTAATCGTTTCCATATTACTAATGTCTCCTGTCTTTACAAGAATGTAGTAACCTATCAAATTTATAGTACCCTTTCACATTGTCATGGTTACAATCATGCTGACTGCTTAGTAGATGCATTATAAAGGTGTAAGAAATGAATTACACAGAATCAGTTCTATTATTGGCAGAAACATATCATAATACACACAACAGAAATGGTGGAGTTTAAATTTTTGACTAGGGTAGTTAAATAATATCTACACTGATTTTCTCTATATTCTATAGGAAATTTGATATATTAAAATAATATAAGTAGAATTCTGATAAATATGCATTGAGTCCAATAACATAAAGAACAGTATGCAATATTTACCAATACACCAGGTTTAGGAAACAGATGTGCAGTCAAGCCGAAATGATATACTAGGTTCTGATGCTAGAGTTGCATTGTAATAACACAACGGTTACCGTTTTGGTTAAAACATCAGAAGTGTGAGGTATGTTGTCTGTATGGCTAGACACACCTGTATTTATAATTATTTACTTTATAAATCTAAAAAAGCAGATTCATACCCTTCATACTACTACTCAAAATTCGCCGGGAACAGTATATAAATATACACAGTAGCATACCCGATATATTTTTATCTTGGGTATAACTGACGGTCATATAGATTTCTTATAACATGAAATACGATGAAATACGATAACATAATAATAAATATTGAACTTTGGAAACGGGGAATCTCCTTGTTAATTTCCATCTTTTTTCTTTTTTTTTAACTCACGTATGGAATAATATTTTTCAGGGTTTAATCGATCTGAAACAAAAAGAAAACAAGACTAGGATATATTTATTTACTACAACTGACGACCAAGTGAAAAAGAATGGTTCAAAACATATGGATTATTGTTTGCTTGATTTATGTAACAGATTTCCATTTGACAGCAGGTAAACACTTTCAAGATTTTATCAGTGTTAGTTGTTTTTAAACAATTAGTGAAAATAGTTTTATGTGGGTTATACATTTGTTTAATTTCCATTTGGAGTCAGAAAAATGGTGTGAAACTCTGAGCGTGTAAGATCAGTCTTAAATCGGTTAAATATCTCACAGCAACATACCCCTGAGATTACACGTTAAAGCAGAGGCAAGTACATGTACAGTCCCAGAGTCTTGGTATTATTAAATTAACGGTTCTACGTAGACTTAGACGAGTTGGACAACGCTTTGGAACTTTACCCAATACTCGTACCACCACCAGCTCATCGAGGAACGCATTTGCGATGTCATCAACACCACTTAAAGATGCAATAAATAGCATTTATAGTCGGGCATATATATAACAAAATAATAATTGATACTCCAGGTGTTTTTGAACCGATCTATATTGCGATGGATACACTTTTTTATCTAATAAGTAGAAACAAGAAAAGTAAGCCTTAAACACAACAAAGTCAATGCCTCCCCCCCTCCCATACTAACTAATAGACGACTTAATCGTTCAACTATGTGATAAGGCAGCAGACAGGGTACAAACTTAAATCTACGACAGAGAAGGTGCTTTCTTCTACGTCTAATCACGATCGTAGACGGTAGACACGGGAATTCCCATGGAGATTTCCTCTGTTCTTTTAACAGCGTACACTGTAAAACCTGACGTTTCGTTTTTAAACACTTTTTGAAACACTTTTCCTGTTACACTTTTGCAACACGTTCAAAACAAAACGCGTCGCATGTTCACTTTTGAAACACACACTGTTTTCGATGAAACACTAGTGTTTCAACTTGAAACGTGTTCACGTGTTTCAAATGAAACATGTGACATGTTTCAAAGCAGAACATTTCTTCTGTTACACTTTTGAAACACCTGAACACGTAATGTAAACACGGTAGGCGTTTCAAACTGAAACACGTGACATGTTTCAAAACTGAAGTGTGCCGTTTTAGAACACCTAAAACTCTATAAAGATAAACATGTCACATGTTTCAATTGTATTCCAGCATTGCCAATTTTGGACTGATAACAAAGAAATGACACCTTCTCGTAAAACAAAACATTTATTTATTAATGATATAAATGACTAGAACAGTTATTACAGACAGACTACCATCTTATTAATACAAATGGAACAAAACAAAGAACAATTACACTTAAATGAGCTTAACTATAAAAACAAACAAACAAGTAAATCATTGGAAACGATGGCTGCTCCCTGAGATACTTCAACCCCCGGGGCGAAGGGGATTATTATATTAAACGTAGAAAAAAAGTTCCCTTCAGGAGTTTTTGAGTTATGCCGCAGACAAGAAAATCTAATAAAGGGAGACAATTCAACTAATTAAGAAAGTATAGTTATGGTTCTTGCACACTGCACCTTCTGTTAATGCCCTCTATCATTGTGTGAAATATCAACTACATCCCTTGAATAGTACTCAATGTATGTTCCAGACAGGAAGGCATAATAACAAGAGATGTCAGTAGGACAGCGTGCTCAACTTTTTTCAGTGCTTGCCAATAAGACAAAACTTCGGCAGTAATAGGCAAAACAAGGATCTGTAATAACAAGGGCCACAAGTAGCAAGATATTAAGTCAAAGAGTCATCAAACTTAATTGTTTGATATCTCTGAATACTACAGCAAAGTTTTAAATTAATACTTTAAGTGGTTAATGATATATATGTGCATGACAGTGCCACTTGCACACAATACTTTAACTAGGAATTTCTAAGTACGAATCAAAAAACATTTTCACAGAGTTATCTCTGCAGTCAACTTGAAAAGTCTATCAATGACATTAGTTTAATTTAATTATCTGACAGAAAAAGTACTTAGTCATATACATAATAGTAAAAAAGCGCCATAATTCTGACAGAAACCTTGACAGGGTTATCTACTCTTGTCTGTTGATGGATGTTATGATGGTTAACAAGACTTAGTATTGTAAGTTTCAACGCATTACCTCTAATTGTTTTGAAATAAAGTTGGGTGGTATGAAAAACTTAACCAAGGTGTGACACCAACGCCGAGGCTCCCATTTTCTTCGAAAAGCCGAGCTAAAAAAGGGAGACAAGCAAATTCAGTGAATTTATATCCCCCGCCAAATGAAGCAATAACTAAAAAAGAACTGGAAAGTGAATTGGTTCGTCTGTTTCAGAAATTTGTTTTTTTTTAATTTAACCACACCACTGGGGGTGATGGGGTGGATCTAATTTAAAAGCAATTAAATCTTTTGTTCTAGGTGTAAATTACATTGAGATTTTCAGGACAAACAGTTATGCACTTAACGTAACACATTTACAGTCAGTCCGCGCTGATGCAAGTCTACACTGGTTGCAACTGCGACCAGTGTAGACCCAGAGCAACTGCGCACAACAGTAGTCTTGAAACGGATCTATAATGTTCGGCTTCACTAGATATCATCTTCAGGCCCAGAGCTACAGATAAGCTTTTCGGGTTACCTGAGTGATACAAAACCCATTTTTTATATATTTATGTTATTTTAAAGAAATTACAAAAGTTAAGAGTTAATTACAAATTATCTATTGTAAGGAAGAAATCTAATCTAGCTTGCAGTATAGGATTTGCACATCTCCATGTATATTTTCTAATCTCACCGGTAACAGTTCGAAACATGTCAACAAATTTTATTTCAGCTATCTTTAGCTTACTTATCAAGTTTGTGGATGAAAATGGCATCAAATGGACATAGAAATCACATTTCCCATATATCTAACATTTATAAATTTCCTTCAGATTAATATCTGTGGACTTCGGTTTTACATTCCGGCTAGATTCCATGATCATTTGTGAGTCAGTATTGAAAAAAAAACTAATTTCTCAATCTCTGCAGTCATCAGTTTCAGAAACTGTATAAAACCATACATGTCTTGTGTCCCTCATATTGCTGTTGAAAAACTGTCTGCTGCAAAAAATGACCAGCACCTGCGAGTAGATCTTGAGATAGTCCAAGTATGTAAGGAAATACATCCCCAGCAGAACCAGCATGGCCTATACTGTTTCTGCAGTCTCCAGGAGAATGTACACACTGTCGCACACTATAGCCATGTTAACTATCTTCTCCTCCTTGCTGATGACAATCAATTTGGTGGGACTTGTGGGCTGAAGAAAGAAGCCATTCCACCTTCTGACCTTCAAACTGAAACATATGTCAATAAATAACAAGAGGTATTCTTTAGAAACCGTGCTCGACTACAAGAATGTTTGCCAAGGAAAAACTATGTCAGTAAATGAACAAGGATTCCCAACATTGCTTTATTGTACACACAGATTGTCAAGATAAATTTATTCTAGAAGTTTACTGGTGTATAAACTGTCAGAAAGTGAACACATTCTCGGCTTCGCAGTGACGTCATACTGACCAGTTCAACAATCTGATCATTAGATCGCGTTCATTCCCTCATTCGGTAAAAGACTAAAAGGTGAAAACTCGCTCTTTACCGTAGACTCTTAAGTTAAGCGTTTTGTTTGAAATAAAGTTTTCACCTTAAAGTCTTTTACCGAATTAAAGAATGAACGCTTACATTTAAAATAATAATCTTTAATTATTAAAGATGTATAGAGACCAGCGATGAAAGCAGAAGATTCACCATTCCCGAATATAGATATTTAAACAGTACGGCATCGCCGCAGAAAACCGCAGAAAAATAAAATTCAATTCTTAAATAAATACCGTTGGGGATAAAAGTCAAAATTATTATTCTTTATCCTACTTACAATGTACATAGATTGGACTCTTGTCTTAGCAAGGGAACTTTTCCAAGATCGGCTTGCCGCTCCGTTGGAGCAGTTGCTATATCCGCGGTCTCCTGTTGGGGTGGGGTGGGGGCATGGCCTTCATCAACGCCTTCATGGGTGTGATGTTTGGCTCTTCCTTCTGGACTTCCTTCTCAATTTCCCCTTTTTTAAGCCATACTGGACCACTGGCAAAACGGTGGGTGGGGACAGTCTATTTTCAACTAAACATGCTAAGGTCCCCTGTACTGTACAGTATGTTTTCCCTATATCAGGGTATTCGAACTTTGAATTATGATTAATTCAATCTCTTGCAACTGTTTTCTTCAATATTTGGGACAAATAATAAAATTTGTTTTATCTACACGTTCGGTTTTACCGACAAAATCTCGGGTGAAAGAGATTATTTAACCAATAATATTTTTGGTCTTTTGTTGTTTTCTTTGAAGCAAACCAACCATTTTTTTATAATTAGTTAAATAAGACAAACATACAACATGAAAATATTGTGGATTTAGTGCATTGTAAAAATTTTATAAAAAACAATTCACAATTCAGAGTTTAGAGATTAATAGGTGTTTTCGATTGAAACGCTTTTAGTGTTCCAAATCGTTCGCCTTGAAAACACCCGTGTTACAAAATGAAACAGCTCCGGTTACCGCGAGGCTCCGGGTTCGAATCTCCGGTGGATATATCTTTAACTAAATCTTACAGCTGGATTATCACGTTTGAAAGTAATGTAACGCAAGCCGTTTCAATACCGCACACTCCCATTTCAGTATACTAAATGGACACATTGTGTTTCAAAATTGCAAATCATGAGAACACCACCGTTTAAAAAAATGAACGCCCTTGAAACGCGTCACATGTTACCAGTTTTTACAGTGATATATATCATATATATGAACATGTTAACAAGAATATTAAGTAATCTCCTACCTAACTAGTAATTTACTTTTAGATTTTTTCGTATGAATAATCCCAACATTAAACACAATCGTTACAATTTCTCAAAAATATAACGGAAAATTAAAAAAAAAACGGTTGTATACGGTGGTTGTCAAAATAGTTCCCGACTGTTATATGAAAATAGGCAATACCTATATCGGGCGAAAGCATTACTAAATAACTCGTAGGTGTATCGGAGATAACTTCAAAATTTGTGTGCGATGTTCTCGTACGAGTTACCTTTCTAAGTATGCAACATAATGTCTAAGTGCGCGCTTTTTTCTTCCTACACAACACAATTATCTTTTAACTCGGTAAAAACTCCTGTTATAGTTCGAAAATTGCTACACACATGCTATTATTCGTATCCATTTTATTTCTCGATAGCTCTCGTACAGAGATCCTATTTTCGCTATTATATAGCTATTTACGGATTTTAGACAATCCCAGCGCGTGATATGATATGGTAGATCTACGTCATTTTATTTGATTGATTATTTTTCAGAAATGATTTTCATTTACATGTACATTGGTTGTAAGATCTATACAGAAGGGATATACATATTTCAAAATAAATAACCGTAAAATAAATGTTCAGAAAAAACGGTTAAGTTGTATAAACGCTGCAGCGGTATAAGTATGTTATCGTATATTCACGGAGTCAACACTTTCAGATTTGAGATGGGTATATCAGTTGAATTACTGTATTTGTTTTCTGTAGTCAATTAAATACTCGTACGTTTACCTATAGCCGTGTCCTTTCAGCTTACGCCCGTATGACGGCATATAGGAAAATGTCTGCCGTTCAGCGCAATGCGATGTGTTACCGAGTTCAAACGCTCTGTATTTATTCAAAAGGTGTAGAATAAATGTAATTTTAGGATTACTTGAAAGAAAAACAAACTTATTTATCAAGTTCATTAGCTTTAAATGGCAGATAATTGATTTATTGTACGTTGAACACGTGGTTTATAGCGCATTAAAATTAGGCTCTGGGGTTTGACCACTATCAAATATTGATGAGCCGAATGAATTAGGCTAACGCCAGAGTAAACGTAATTCTGACAGTATGTGAGAGACATTATCTTAAGTACCTGTTTAGTTAATGTGTATGTATAATAAAATTATATTCAAGGAGGTATTTTCCAAATTATATTTATAGTGCAAAGTCAAAGGTTCGTATATTAGCAATTTGAAGATAATATTTATATGACATTCTTATTAGTAGATTTATGACATATTTGTTTTAGAGATATTAAATACGTAACACAGATTGAATACAACTAATATACAGAATATCTCGTTTTCCGTTGACTAGTAAAATATGGTATATGTCTTTGTTTGTTTTCAAATTGGTCTACCAGTTATAAACCTTTAACATACAGCCCAGATACTCGAGACAGAGAGCCTGAGAAATGTAACGGAATGTGATGTTAAAGCTCCAATCAACCTGACCTGTGGATCCGACGAAGTGATTGCAACACATTCTCTGAAATACGCCTATAATGTTAGCTGTGAGTCTGTATGTTGCGATACATACAAAAGCTCGGACTGCTTTGTGAATGGTGACAGTACAGACATACATGATCTTCGTCGCTCTTGTTCTGGCAGATCGTCCTGCACAGTACCATCACTTAAAGAAAACACTGATTTCTGTGCACTCGGTGTAAAGCCTGTTTCGTATGTCTTTCTGCAGTATTACTGCATACCAAGTACGTACCTCTATATTTGTTTTAATAGACATGAGAAAATTAATTTGTTATTTTCAAAGAGCTTACAATTGAAATATTTATCTGTCATGACATAGAGGTTTTTGGAAAATAAGTGTATGTACATGTGTACAGACTGTATTTCATAACAGATGGGGTTGAATTAATCAACTTGGTTTTTTTCTTACTGCACGAAGTTGCCTCTCCCTTCAATCACAGGTGGAAGGAACATACCTTTGACTTTTTTTTCTTAAGCTAATGCTTTTTTCTATGCATTTTAAAATTGATATCAGAATAAATAAAAAAAAAAAATTGAAAAAAATTTTTTTATTTCTTCATAGCTCTTTACTATAGACAAGGTTCCCAACACACTCTGTATGAAAACAAGCATGTCGCTCTGAAAAACTCTTCGATTTCTTTCAAATTTGAGTTACGTTAAACAAATCTGAACGAATTCTAGAGAGAAATGATAGAGCTTTAAGAAAAAGTTTACTTCAATGGGAAATTCCAAGCCGTTTTCGTTCTACAAGCGAAAATGCCAAAGCTGTAGAGCGATGTTCGCTCAAACCAGAAAAATGTCACACATTTTCCAGACGGTGATTTTCACTAGATTCTCCAATAATATTGCGGTAATGCGACAGGAAACTATCAAAACATGCAATATATATGTTTAGACTTCAAATCATGTCGTAGATCGTACTTTTACTCAAAATGGGTTCGATGCTACGGCGGATTTTTCATTTTTTGTTGACTAAATGCTTTACTTTCACTTTCAATCGCCTTCGGATATGTTTTGATAATGTCCTAAAATAGCTGTTACAAATCACTGCGCAACCTCTCGGACCTTCATGGCCGCTAATACATTTTGACAATTACAAAAACTGAAAAATCCGCTGTAGTATCGAACACATTGATGTAAAGGTACGATCTACGCCATGATTTGTAGTCTAATAATATATATTTCTTGTTTTAATGGTTGTCTTTCGCAGTACCGCAATATTAGTGGAGAATTTAGCGAAAATCACTGTCGGAATATGTGTGACATTTTTCTGGTTTTAGCGAAAATCGCTATATCAGCGTTGGTATTTCCCTTGTAGAATGAAAACGGCTTGGAATTTTCCATTGAAGTAAACTTTTTCTTAAAGCTCTATCATTTCTCTCTAGAATTCGTTCAAATTTGTTTAACGTAACTCAAATTTGAAAGAAATCGAAGAGTTTTTCAGAGCGACATGCTTGTTTTCATACAGAGTGTGTTGGGAACCTTGTCTATAGTAAAGAGCTATGAAGAAAAAAAAAATTTTTTTTCATTTTTTTTTTTTATTTATTCTGATATCAATTTTAAAATGCATAGAAAAAAGCATTAGCTTAAGAAAAAAAGTCAAAGGTATGTTCCTTCCACCTGTGCCTTCAATGACATTTAATTCATCTTGTTTGAATTAGTTATAATAGTATAATATCATTAACGTTGTTCATAGCAAAATGGATTATGCATGTATATGATATTGCTATAGAACTGATGTTTTGCAGTTACATGTAATTTGAATAATCACTGCATAGCAATAAAAATTCTAAAAGACTAAACAACTTCTTGCTTACATGAGCAGACTTTTACGTAAAACTAGGGATAGTTTCCACTTTCGAGACGGTGTTTTTCCTCACCTGTTCTCCCCTTTCTCTGCCATTTTCAAATATAACTTTTACAAAAACCTGAAAGATTTATAAAGCAATATCTCAGTGCGTTACTGAAAGAAAAATACTAACCAAAAGTGACACCTTATTAAAATATACAACTTGTTGTATGTTATGAATAAGCGGGTTACCTGTTCTTGAACAGAGTTATTCCACGGAATTGATATTTTTCAAACATTATATAATTTTAGCAAAATATATTGGAGGGAATTTTGTATAAAATATAGTAATTCGTGTGCTCCTTTTTTATCTTAATGATAAAACACGCTTAAGTTATTTTGTACTTGATTTACAGACAATAGAACAGTGTCAATTTGCGGAGCCAGTAAATCTCTTACATCAGACAATGCGCCGCTGTATATTACAAACGAAAATTATCCAGGCGTTACGACCGGAAGTGCTTCTTGTTCGTGTTCCTTAGAAGCATATTCCTGTTCATCCGGTATCAATATGTACATTATTGATGCTGACCTAAATCATGAAACAATCAGTTGTGAGCAAAACCTAGTATTTAAGAACGGAACTGATGCCACATTAAAAACTATTGGATGCGAAAATTACTATACTGACAACATTACATTAAATAACATTGGTAGCCATTTTAGCAGAATTGATTTCATCAACAATAGTACTTCAAATCAGGAGGGGCTCTTTTTCATTGGATTGAAAGGTGAGCATTGCTTTTATTATATTTAGTCTTTGTACATGTATGTATTTATTGTTATTAAATGGGTGTGTTTAACGTAACTATGATGAATGGAACATTAAGTTGTTAAGCTGTGAAGTAGGGTAACGGAAAGAGGGATATTTAGAAATCTACCTTAAAAAAGTAATAATCTACAGATTACAAAGATTTTCATAGAATAGTTAAGTAAATATGGGGCAATATATTTTATTTGTTGACACACTGAGATGTCGTTTGGTTATACATTCACTAAGCACACATGAAATGGAAAACAATGTAGTACTAAAGTGCAGCAAATGTTATGGGCAATTACTGGCGCAGTCTTAAAGTTTCAGAAAGACTTTGATGTCAAAAAACGTCCAGTATGTACAATGTAAAGAACCAAATTATATGTTCATTTGCTTTTAACGTATTTACTGGTCAACTCTTGCTTCCACTGTTTTCCACTGAAAGTAAAGGACCATTTCTGTTAGAACTAATCAACGAATTTTCAGGGGGAAATTGGAATGTCATCTTAAATGACATAAAATGTAGTGGTAAATGAATCAAAATGTCTGGTATTTATACATAATTTTTCAAGCGGATTAAAATGCTTGTAATGAGTAGATTTTCTTTGATATGATTCTTTTGAGAGCAACATAAATAAAAGGCAGCTATGCATATCAGATATATTAGCTGTACATAACAAAGAAAATGAGTTAATTTTTATATTGCAGTTCCTTCAATCAACGCATAAACGTTTGCAACACACATTTATTATTATAAGATACGAAGTTTATTTGAAGCAAATGTGTGGTACCAAAAGGACTGTATGTGTCACACTTGGGCATTAACGCATTTTAGACAAAATAAGCAGGTTGAGCTGAAATTTGCTTATAAAATTCGTGCAGTTATTGTAAGACTAAAAGTAAGAACGTGATACGTGATGCATGATTGCCAAACTATAATGTCTTTCTCAAACAAGGAAGACAAACACATTTACTCTTCAGTAGTTAGGTTAGAAATGATGTTTAGATCATTCCTTTAGAATTAATGAATTCGACTATACATAATAAGTTATATGCTTCTAAGATTAGTTTTGAAAATTCGGTTTAAGAATTTGATAAAGATAATCGTCTATTGATTGTTGTTTATGAATTAACCGGAAAATATATCTTTGTTTAAGTAAACAATGCTTTAACGAATACCAATTTACCTAAACTCTGTATCATGGAATAATCCACAGCAAATAAAAACCGTGTAGCACCTACTAATAACAAGAAAGGATTAGGTACAAACTTTATAATACTGTAGCCTCGCATTGATTTGAGGGTTTCCAGCAGCACTTCCGACCAGGTCTCTTTATAAAAGAAAGTTTCCAGTGTCTTACGGCGGATAGGGTTCTATTTACAGTCATTCAAAGGAACGATGGTTAGGTAAACTGCCTGTGTGTCAATACCTGAAGCGACCTACATTGGTATGTGACAAATAAATATACCGTGTCTTGTATTTAGCCCAACGATTCATGCATTGAATTATTCATAATATACAACGTTTCTGTTTAATATGCAGTGTATTTACAACAATAAAATTCATAAACGACAAACAGGCAGCTAAAGTGTGCAGTAAATTCACGCATTTAAAACTTTTAACAAGGAAATCGATATAGATATTATTTAAACGTTCCAGGTGTCCTCTTCGCAGACAATACATCGATATACAAAACACTAATAATAATAATAATAATAATAAAGTCTTTATTGAACGAGGCTGCATATTTGCCAAAGCAATCTTCCACATGGGCCTCAACATTTTTACATTCAATATTTACATAATCAAGTACATGAACAAAAACATTTTACAAAATGAACAGAAACGATACAAACTTTTCATATGAAGCATAGAGTAAATCACATTAAAATGACTAGAGGACTTAGACATTACATCAAATTGAAATAATATAGACATTGAATACACTTGAACATAGAACACAGAAAGGAAAATATTATGCGATGGTCTGAAAGTTATTATGTCTGTACAGAATATTTGTTCAGACCCTGTGACCCTTTCCAGTATGCTAAGTATCTGTGTTTGAAAATGTTTAAGGAGTTAGCCGAACGAACATCGATTGGGAGTTCATTCCATATTTTGGGCCTGTATATTCTAGACTGTTCTTTAAAAAAAACCTCTAGATTTGGCTTTCGCAAGTACAAGTTTAGTTTGAAGTCTAGTGACCGTAGTGACACTTTCTTTATGTCATGTGAATATGTAAACTTGGTCTTGAAGTAATTTGGACAAATATTGTTAATAGATTTGTAAACCAGAATAGCCTGTTTGTACTGTACTCTGTCAGGAAATTTCATCCAATTGAGTAATGTGAATAATTCTTCTGAAGGAGTATCAAAACTTTTATCTAGAATAATTCTTGCTGCTCGTTTTTTTAATTTTGTTATTGTGTCAGTTTCTGACTTATTGCAGTTGCCCCATATAGAGCAACAGTAATCAAGGTGTTGTAAGATGTATACATTGAAAAACAATTTACGTCCAGGTATATTTAGGAATTGCTTCATACGCTGCAAGAGGTATAATTTTGAATTGCATTTTTTCAATACAATGCTGACTTGGTCTTTCAAGTTGAGAGCCTTATCTATTTGCACCCCTAAAAGTTTCTCAGAATCTGACAGTTCTAATTGCTCATCTCCGAGATACAGCTGAAAAGAATGGTCAGTCTTTGATTTATTTGTTGCTTGAATTGTCATTGCCTTTGTCTTTTTAGCATTTATGGACATTGAGTTACTTTGACAACATAGAAGAACTTTGTTTAGTGCAGTCTGAAGAGACTTTTGTACTTCCTCTGTTGTTTTGCCTACATCAGTCAACGATATATAATCAGCAAACATGTCAGTAAATACATTTTGAAGTTCATCTGGTAGGTAATGTATGTATAAAAAAAGAGCAGAGATCCCAGGACTGATCACACGGGTACACCTGCTTGTTTATGGCCTGGCTGTGATAGCTTACCAGAAATACAGACACGTTGGTACCTATCAGATAAATAGGATTTGAACGTAAAGAGGAGTCACTGAGACTCAACATTTTCAATTTTGCTAGAAGTTTATCATGGTTTACTAATTCGAATGTTTAAGAGTGATCTATAAATACAGTTCCTACTGCTTGTTTTGAATTAATAGCATAAATCCATATGTCAGTAATAGCAGTCAGAGCCGTTTCACAGGAATGGTTTGCTCTAAGCCAGACTAGTATTCATACACCAGGTTATGGTCTTCTAAGTAATTTTTTATCTATCTGAGACATGACGTTCTAAAATTTTTGATAAGTTAGGTAGGACTGAAATTGGTCTATAGTTATTATATCCCCCGAACACAAAGTGAAAGGGTGGTATACTGGATTCAGTCTGTCTGTCCGTCCGTCCGTCCGTCCGTCCGTCCGTGTGTCTGTAGACGGAATCTTGTGGACACTAAATCTCCAAAACCCCTGGTGAGAGTTTAATGATACTTCACACAAGTGATAAGTACAATGCCTAGTTGTGCATGGTCAATGTTTCTGGTCTCTAGGTCAAAGGTCAATGTCAAAGGGACTCGGGATAGTAAAAGCTTTGTGGACGCTAAATCTCCTAAACCCCTGGTCAAAATTTAATGATGCTTCACACAAGTGATAAGTACAATACCTAGTTGTGCATGGTTTATGTTCCGTGTCTCTAGGTCAAATGTCAAGGTCACAGGGGCTCGAGAGAGTAAAAGCTTTGTGGACGCTAAATCTCCAAAACCCTGGTCAGAGTTTAATGATACTTCACACAAGTAATAAGTACAATGCCTAGTTGTGCATTGTCTATGTTTCGGGTCACTAGGTCAAAGGTCAAGGTCACAGGGATCGGGATAGTAAAATCTTGTGGACGCTAAATCTCAAAAACCCCTGGTCAGAATTTAATGATACTTCCCAGAAGTGATATGTACAATGCCTAGTTGTTAATTGTCTATGTTTCGGGTCACTAGGTCAAAGATCGATGTCACAGGGGATCGAGATAGTAAAATCTTGTGGACGCTAAATCTCCAAAATTCCTGGCCCCGTGCTTATAAAGGTTTCTTGAGCACAATCTCATGCTCAGCACGAAATCATGCTCTAGTAATATGAACTAAAGTCAAGTTCTTTCTTTTTACAAAGTTGGTTTCCATAACAATAATCAGAAGATCTGTTCTTGAGCTTATGTATCTTTATATTAAATCTGACTTTGCAAATAAATATAACTTGACTTTACTTCATATTACTTGAGCATGATTTTGTGCTGAGTATGAGTTTGTGCTCAAGAAATGTTTATAAGCACGGGGCCAGGTCAGAATTTAATGATACTTCACAGAAGTGATACGTACAATTCCTAGTTGTGCATGGTCCATGTTTCGGGTCAAGGGTCATAGGGGCTTGAGATAGTAAATTCTAGTGCACTTTTAATCTCCAAAACCCCTAATCAGAATTTAATTATACTTCACAGAAGCCTCAATTTGTGCAGGTCCAATAATTAAAGCATCAAATATTACATAACTTTCATATACTGTGTCACCTTCAGTGATAGAGGTTCACGATTTGCGTTAGAGGCCTGGATATAAATTTTACATACATTTTTAAATATTGAACACTTAATCCATCCAAGCCTGTAGATTTTTTTAAGATCCATGTTGAGTAACTGGGTTTCTACATTTTTTTCTGGAATTAGTGGCATCTCATATTTAGGGATGGCTGTCATAGGTTGTTGTTGTTGCATGCTATATACATTCTGGTTTAAGCTTTGTTCAAAATACTGAAAAACATTAATAAAGAAGTCATTGAAAGTATTTGCAGTAGTTTCTGGATCCAAAATCGGGTTTCCAGATTCATTGATAATGAAATATGTTTGACTTTTAGAAGAATCACCAGATAAATCTTTTAGATTTTTCCATAGTACTTTGGCATCTCTGAATTAATTGCTTGTTCTACTTCTTTTGTAAGCCAATTTGGCTGGTTTGTATGTTTGACACGTTTACTCTTTGTTGGTGCATGATATTCAAGAACGTTTAGAAATAGACTTGTGAAATATTCAAGGGCGTCATTAGGATCATTATAGATGTTGATTGTTGTCCAAGACATTGTAAATCTGTTGAAAATGCATCTTGATTGATTTTTTTGATTTTTCTATAAGTAATAAGTTTATGTTTAGGTCCATTAGAGTTTAGGGATGTCTTCCTAGTTATGCAAACTGGAAAGTGGTCACTTAATGAGAACTTGGGTACAGAAACATATTTTATATTACATGGCCTGTTTGAATATACATGATCAATTAAAGTTGAACTTGTTTGTGTAGTCTTGGTTTGAACGTTGATAACTTGAGTAAGATTAAAAGAGTCATTGAGATTAGTCCAAGTGGCTACCAGAGAATTGCTGTTTAGAAGATTAATATTAAAATCATCCAAAATAATAACTTCTTTGTCCTCACTAATTAACTTTTCAAGAGATATTTCATATTCTTGAGTGCAAGATGATAGAGAAGAAGGTAGTCTGTACACAAAAACAATTAAGAATGGCTTTTGCTTCACTGGTTTAATTTCAACCCATATTGTTTCTAAGTTTTCACTTTCCAAGTCATTTCTTCTTACACATGGAAAGGGACTAACCTAAAGGGATATTAGTCCTCCCGCAAAACTCCAGTGGGTCTCTATTATTGTCCCTTGTCAGATAAGGTCTGATTAGGTTTGTTTAGGTATAAGTATGCTAAATACATTTCCATAGACTGACATTATAAGTTTTTCGGCCAGTGTGACTAGTACCCACACTCTCGCCGACTGCTGAAATGCATTTTATTTTGTAGAATCATCCTAGTCCCGCATAAAAATAGCAATATCTATTTATTGTATCCATTACCTTATGCCATTAATTTGGGGCTGAATTAAATAGCTCCCATTATCGGGACACTTTTAGTGATCACCGACCAACAATGTCAGTATTTTCAAATATCAAAAACTTTAATTATAATTCATATCAAGATCTTTTCTCCTCATTAAATTCGTGATCTATCATCCAGCGATTATTTTCCCGTATGCATTCACTTAGTTTCAGCAAACATAATGTAGGTCCGCATGTTCTTTAGACAAAACAACCTGCTTCCGGTTTTCACCTAATCAACATACTCATATCTAAAAGACTAGACGTTAAGTCCAATACAAGGGTTTATAGATTCGATACTATACTAAAATATTCAAAGATTGAGAGTTATCTACCATAAATTTCTAGTAAACTGAATGTATTACGTTAAAATTCTATAGAAAATAAGCTATTTTAACACTGCCTGTCTGACATGATTGCTTGTTATATTGTCACAAAAAATCCACCATTTGAAAGCGTAGGATCTAAGTTTTCTAAAGATACGCAAATTGATATATTCTATTTAACCACAAACTTTGAATCAGTTACAACTGACATAAATGTTATACATAGATACAATGAGTCGGTAACATTTACTCGAGAAAAATCGTTAATCTTTTTTAGACGGGAATAACCCGTTAAAACTGTAAATTTGTGTTAAGTTAAATGATAAATGTTAGTGACATGCAGAGTTAGATGGTTTATTGCTTAATTCCTGTTGTTTTCTTTAAAATGTTTAGTTACCAGACAGTTTAACAGGCATAGTTAGTAATATTTGGATATTTCTAACATTTTACGCAAACAAATTCTTATCTCAAATACAGTACCGCCAGCGTTTTACTTCCACGTTTTCGTGAAACAAACGTTATTCGTTCGTTTACCATGCGGTAACCGGTTAACTGTGTAGCCGTGAAACGAGAACTCCCATTTGCGCGTGCGTAGCGTGAAACTAGAATTTACATTTGCACATGCGCCGCGTGAAACGAGAAAACGACATTACGATTGCGCATATTGTTTCCTCGCCAATTTAGGGCATATTCATTAATGTTTTCGCCATTCGTTTACATCATTCTCAAGGCTTAACCGTCCAATATATTTGATCGAAATAGAGACCATCGTTTCGGAAATGTTCTAACTAAGAAAATGACTGGTCACACTTGTACATTTGATTAAATAAAAAAATATATTGTTTACAAATTTCGGAAATGTTTAATTTATAATTCAGTTTACACTTCATATCTCCATTTTTGGTATTATACACTTGAAGTATTATCAAAATCTTAAATAAATTGAAATGTTATAATTAAATAGATACTGTCATGACAAGCTAGGCCAGGCCTATAAAGGGGGTTGAGGAGCTGGACTGGTGATGGGCGGAAATTATTCAGCACCTCCACTGTGATTATGATGTAATTAAGAATGATACAAAGTAAAGTATAAATAATAATATTGTGTCACATTTAGCCATATTACTTCAGCCAGTAATCACTTTATGGCCACACTCCTGGTCACTCAGCTTAAGCTGGAACTCAGGGATCCTGTGTATAACATTCCTGATTTAACTGATAATCTCAAAACATTAATGTCAAAAGCACATTTGAGACATTTATAAGCGAATGACAAGAATCTTGCAAAGTCTTTCTGCTATAAACCGGGACCTCCCATGCCTGTTAGTGGTCCTACTATCAGAAACAAAAAGTAACATAGAGCAAGTTGCTTATAGTTTTTTCTTCTTCGCTTTAATGTAATTTTGGAAATAAATAAAATTTGATAATGTTAAACTTCATTTAGGTTGTTTTATAGTCTCGGTCAACCCTGGGATTTTCCCCGGGCAGAGTCCGTATATTACTATAAGGACCCTGTCCCGGGTGAACTTGCCTAGACTCCATACATAAGCAGGTGTAAATGACAGATGCAAATAACATAGAATCCAGGTACCAGATCCTAGCTCTTTTACAAATAGACCGCTTGGTTCTTTTATGTGTCCTGTGTATAGCACCGATACACGTGAGACTACCTTTGTGTTTCTAACCAGTTCATCTCTATATGGTATAAAACACTGAAAAGTTTTTCTGAAAGTTCCAGTGCCCTGGACGGTATTCAAACTAGGGACCTCCGGATTGGTATTCCAGAGCGTTAACCACCGCGCTACTAAAATATTTCAGTAAAAGAATCAGTTAGTATTGCATTTGTAATTAGCTTATAATTCTTATCAAGCCATTTACATTTGTACCTACTCTTCTCCTCTGTCACAAAATCAGTAAATTTCAAGGTATGATGGTATTATCATTTCTCAGGTGTATGTATCAATTACCCCGGTATGTACTGATTATTGACATCATGGCAACATTGCGACACTGTAAACCAAACTTCATATTCATGTACACTGTAAAACCACACTTCTTGTAACTGATCTTTATATTTCGATCCATAATTAAATCAATAGCACACTGGACTAGTAAGCCACAATTCACCAGTTTGATATCCGGCTCCATCACTGACATTAATACTTGTAGTTATCTTGCGGATGAAGTCGATAAGCCGGGGCCGCATGTTCTGTTGAAAAAGAACCAGTTATGTCTGTAGTGCCAGGACACTCATTGTATCTGGACCAGTCCCACAAAAACAACACAGTGACATCATGCTTTGTTTAAAATTAGCATAACTTACATGTTTTTTCAATGCATAACAAGAGCTGTCCGTAAGACAGTGTGCTCGACTTTTTCGGTGTTTACCAATAAATAAAGTTTGGGCAGTAAAAGGCAAAGACAAGAATCTGTCTATTATCAAAGTGTAAACAAGGGCCATAAAGAGCAAGATATTAAGTCAAGAGTAACCCTGAACACTACAGCAAATGTCTAAATTGATACTTCAAGAGGTTGCTGATATATGTGCATGACAGTGCCGGTAGCACACAATACTTGGAATTTAAGTACAATAAGTGATACATGTATAAGGGAAACTTCAACAACATCATAGTCATGTTCTTCTTTATGATTTATATGATCATCAAGATTTCGGCTGATGCGTCAGGATACTACATATATTAACAAAAGACGTGAAGTCAATGCATTTTGATGAACCTTTGAATGTCTTTATAAAAACTGGCAAAAACACAAAACCTCTTTGTTTTTTTCTCTTTCTATGTTTTTTTATCACCCAAGGAGATTATGATTGAAGATACTATACAATGTAGTACATACTTGTCTGAGCAAGCTGTATTTCATGTGGTCAACAGTGTGATTAATATTACTAACTAAGTGTTGTATAGTATGTACAGTTATTGTAAAACTCCTCTGGTGAAAAAACAATCTGGATTCGATCAGTGCTGCTCAAAATAACAGAATCTTCTGATATTAATCATATTATATGCCTCTTTTAAATTTTCAAAGCATATTCTGACCATTTGATATTAAATTCACAGCTAGCATTTCATCACCATTTCCGTTGCAAATACTTTAAAAAATTATCTCATCTATCGGGCATCAGTGTCCGCCAAGTGTTTGTAGTGAACTATTCAAAAACTTGAAATCTTTATATACAACTGTCTAAATGTTACACTTTTTCTGTTGTCTTCATTAAAAATCAATATGTAATCAATTTTCTAATTCAACAATATGTGACAAACTAATCGGGTTACTCGAAGTTAATAATTCCATTACTTGAAGTTAATAACTCCAGCATATATCCGTAGTTGAATCACCGAATTAACACAAAACCTTGCATTATATCTATGAACACATGAAAACTGACACTAACTCGCTCTTTGTAGGTACATTACATTTCCCCATTATTACCGTCATCATTCATTTCTACTCCTGCATTTTTGTTTGTTCTATCTTGGGTGTTTTGCGCTACTTATATATTTTTGACTCTCTCTATTTACACAAATAATTGCTACTGAAATAACAAAATCCTTCCTAAAGTGTAAAGTCCAACAAAATGTTCATTTCAGAACTTCCATCTTCTTAACTCTTTACAGGTTCAGGAATCTTCATAAAATACATCACTTTTCACAATGCAAGGATTGACTGTTTTCTGCAGTGTTCATATGTTGGTGTTTTGTACTTCCCTCATCACTGCATGTGACACTTATTCTTGTCATACTCATAGGCATGATTTCTACAAAAAATATAATAAAAGAACATCAGTATGTCTTTATTTTAAATTCAATTTGCATAGAAGAATTACGGTTCAATTAAAGTTCACTGAAAATGTATTGACTGAATAGTGAACAGTGCAGATAATGATCAGACTGGGTGGATGTGCCGACTGATCTTGAACTTCACTAGTCGCAAAAGCAGAATATTTTGCTACCAGCAAAGTAAAGATTCAAAATTATGATAACAATAATCAGGATAAAAATGTATATCCCAAAGATACAGTGTCTCATGTAACAAAGCCAAGTATAAGTTATAAAGAACAATTTCCACGCTTTTCTCATATTTATGATAGATTCAGCAAAAAATGTCCTTAAATTTAATTTCTTAATCACATTGTTCAACTATGCTTTGGGTCAGTGCTATATGACAGAACCATCTGGGTCTACACTACCTGTGGTTTATTAGGTTATGCAATCTTACATAACATACTGATAAGAAGGATTATAATACTGCAAAGGGCAATCAATAATTTTTAAAGTGCAACAATAAAAATTTAGGGGTCTCATATTTCAAAAAGAGGACCTTTATAAATACAAAGGAACAAAAGAAAAATGAATTATAATCATGTTTTCGTGATAATATTAGTGTAGGCTCAAGAAGTAGTATGTACTATTCTTTATAAGGAGCATTTCATATGCCAAATATATAAAAAGTCAGATCTAACATAAACCCAAATAATCAGGTATAAAGTAGAGGAAGAAATCTTTTTCGCAACTGACTTAAATCTATTATTGAGCAAATTACATAGATACCTAGTTTTTTTTCCCTGAAACTTACTATTAATAGAATCACGGTGATAGAATTCAAAACATGCAAGGTAAAATTCAATTTGATTTACAATTTGAGACAACTTTCTTTATATATTGTCCTTTTATAAATTTGCGACAACTTCCTTATATACTGTCTTTTTTAACATAAAATTATCTGTCATCCCTTCTTTCAATTTGATCCTAGTCTACACTGCAACTTATTTACTGGCACAAATGACAAAAATTGACAAATCTGTTTTAAAATTAAAAAGAATAATGACAATTGATCAGTCATGAATGGACCCCATCAATTATTAATTAATTGTCAATTAAAATTTATGAAAAGACTATCCCAAAATACCTAGTCCATTAACTCTATGTCCATGACTGCAGTACTGTTGGTTTCAAATAAGACAGAAAATAATTTAGTTTAGTAAAAGGGAACGGTGATGTAGAGGTTAAGGTGCCTGCCGCTCATTTTAAAAATGCTGTCTTACAAATAAAACGCACACAAAAACGCATGATCCAAAAATGTAGCAAAATAATAACACCACAATATAAAAGAATAGATTTAGTACTGATTTATACTTTTTTCTCTTTTATTTCTGATATTTATGTACTTACAAACATATAACATCGAGATATCAGTATGACAGTAAATATATTTTTATTTTTTATGCCAGTTGAAGTACATGATATGATGTGATTTTTCTGTCTAAAAGGCCACATATACTAATTAATATACCAATGTGGTTTTAAGGTTATTTCCATTTTGTCTGCTTATAAGAGATAATTCATGAGAGTTATTTCTCACATTAGTTCTAAAAGTAAGCAACTTTCTTGACATTCATTTATTATGGTCAATCTAAACAGCATAAACTTTATTGATAGACACAGATTACAAAATAATAGTATTTTAAATAACATGTGCACACATAAATGTAAGAAAAACATATATTGTGGGAAAGAGCATGTTTTTAACTAGCATGTCAATTATACTATACATGTATATTGGTGGGTATTGTTCAACACTACTTTATTTTGCCATGGTTACATTTGTACTTGTCCAACTAATTGTGCGCCAGGCATTTTTGCTATATACGATGACCGCCCTTAAAGAAAAACATCTATGTAACATCAGTTTGTAAATTTTTAAATGGGTCGGTCTTGCAGTCGAAATATTGAGGCTACATTGTACATGTAACAAAACACATAGAAAAAACATATTCAAATACACATTGTTGGGTAACCCGACAAATAAATACAAATATTTGAAACAATGAAACGTTGTTAGCGGGGTCAGTTGATAATGCTATTTTTGTAAGGTTAGGAGAATTTAGGCTTCTAGAATGAAAAATGAAAAACGTGAAATGCGTGCGTATTATTACTATGGAATGTCATTCATAAAGTTGTGTGTAACAGTGCAGATTAACAGTAATAAGGCAAGAAAAACAATTCAAATCAAAATTCATAACTGCATAATGTTAACATGGTTAAAGGAAACATGTATATTTAATTTCTCCTGAAAATGAATTAACTTAAATTATTAGCTTCATTTCATAATGTTTCACACTAATAAAAATTGATCTAATTTTCTCATACAATTAAAATGCTCGTATAAACAAACAACAAAAAAAAGTTTTTTTTAATTGTTTTTGCCTCGGTCACATATCCGTAGGGTGTCCGTACGATTTATAAAATCGCACGATTCCACCAACTTTTAAAATCCGTACGGTCTCCGTGTTATCATGATAATAATTGAGATAAACTGAAACATCCAAAACTGTCAGAAATTTACATTTATCACTGCATTGTGTGCATAAGAAACTTCTTTTAACCGTTTTAATACACTGAGTAGCAATCGCCATACACATAAATTAAATTGCGTATATAAGCTGAAAATGATGGCATTGCATACTATCAATAAAAATTGAAAACATATTTTGAACCATTTTTGACTTTTTAGAAGTCATAAGTTTGTGTTAATTCTTGCCTCGCATTGACATTTTTTTAAACCCCGGAGCAATCTTAGAAAACTAGAGATACAAAATCAAAACCAGGGGCAAAAAATGGGAAAGAAACTAGACCTACCACTAAATGTGATTTATATCCCCGCAAGACTTCTTTGTCAGCTGAAGAAGTTAAATGTATTAGTGACAGAGACCTTGTAAAAAAAATAAATAGAGTTATGGTTCTTGGCAAACACTCTGTAATGAGTCAACATAGAGTTATGGTTTTTATACACTGCATTCCCTCTCATTGTGCTTGACCATTGTATGAAGTTGTTTTGAATTCCAAGCAATAGTTTTCAAGTCATTGGGTATGCTCGGGACAAGAAAAATGCAACGGACAAATGCAACAGACTAACCCCCCCCCCCCCCCAACTTTGTTTCGGGGGTATAATAAACATATGTGATAATATATTAATCTATGAGGTTTTCTGCAACATCACTAACCATGGTAGCAATGCAAATTCTGATGACCAACCATGACAAAAGTTTTAAGTCCCAGGAGCACTTTGAATACTCTTCATGCTCTTATGTAGAAAATTGAATTTACAAGTAGAACAATGATAGAACAGTGTTCTGTACCTTTTCTAAAACAACAACGATGTATACTTTCCTTTCATACCTTTGCCGCTATCTCACTAAACGCATTCTCAGAACACGTTTCCTATTTTTTGCAATATCATCGTAAAACATAATGCGCTATTATACGAGTATTTGTACAGCAAAAATGACTACAAAAATACAATAAACAGTTTTATAAGTTTATTTTATTGATTAAATATTTTGGCATATATTTGTCATGGATGGATTACCAGAATAAAGTAAATATTAAACTGTCTTTAAAGAATTAACTTGCTCCGTCAACGGCAGTGTTTTATGATAGCTAAAACGCACGTCATAGTACATGTAACTAGCTAAAACTCCACAGAAACTATTCTACCCCGTTTACGGTGGCAGAATTTTCAGTTAATCATGATCTTGTCGATAATGAAATGTTTTCATTTCGTCCTGTCTTGAATTTTTCAACCATTCCTAGCGTGTCCAGCCACAACGATGGTTAAGGCAATGTCCTGAATCAGAAAACAAAAGGGCGAGACAAAACGGGCAGGGAGGGCGGGTATTTTATGACATTCTTAGCAATTATTTTATTTAAAAGTAAAGTCAACACTATACCTTTCTCTCTCAGAAATCAATATCGAAAAGAACGATGCAGCTAGAATCACCCGTTTATATAGGGTCTAAAATAGTTGGTCACGTGCTCATATGGTGAAGTAAAAAGGTCCTTTTTCCGGATAAAGTGTTTAACTTTTATTCAGTTAAACGAAATAATATCCAGCAAACAATGACTGCAAAAATACAATAAACAGTTTTATAGGTTTATTTTATTGATAAAATGTTTTTGCATATATTTGTCATATATTTGTCATGGATGGATTACCAGAATAAAGTAAATATTAAAATGTCTTTGAAGAATTAACTTGCTCCGTCAACGGGAGCAAGTTTTTTATGATAGATAAAACGCCAAAAGGTGAGATGAACGAACCTTCCGCCAGAACGGACTATCATGAAACACTTTTTGCAACCCAACCATGACAAGTAACAAAATTTGAATTGAGTTATATTTGTTATGCAAAAGATATTCTACAGATTCTTATAAATCTGAGATCTTCATTCCGCTAATATATTCCCAAAGTACTGCCGAGTCCCAAATTAGGACCCTCTGGGTGAGCAACTCACCTACTATTCAAATATCTGGACTTCTCCCTGAAAGATATCTTGAACGTTAATATCATTTATTCGAAAGACAACCCCCTTAGGTTGCAGCGCAAAACACATGAGGTTACAATATGTACCTATTTGACTGAACTAGGACTGTCGAGTGTAGATTCTAAACTATTTTAAGTCATTTTAATCCGTCAACGGTACTAAAATGGGTATCTTAAAGCCCTAAATAGTGTATTTGGCAACTTAAATAGAAAAGTGTTGCCGGCATTCACATTACTGCATATGGCAACTAAAACAACATTATAATTTTGAAAGACATTTAGTTATCAAAGACGAACTGCCTGCCTTCACATTAAGCTCAGCAGTTCTTTTAAAATTACATTTTGGATGAAAATGTTGTAAAATTCTGCTAGAATGAATAGTATGAATAAGCGTAATACAATTCAATGATACTTTCAAAGAACAAATACATTCAGAAAGATATTAATGATCAAGGCATAACAAATATAACTCAATTCAGACATACAAAATGTATTAGTCAAGTCAATTTGTAATTTGACCTCAAACTAATTGCAACAGAAATGTTTTTGTGTTAACAGATTTAGTATTATGTAACAATCAATATATAAAAAAGTCTAGAAAAATCTATGCACGGAAAAGCATAAAAAAGGAATCTGAACAAATATTTTTCGTGTAATTGTTTTGACTGATTCGGCTTACCATATAATTTACAAAGCGTCATCTCCACACTTAAGAGCGTCTGCAGAAAGCGAAAGTATAGCAAAAACAAAGATAAGCAATGTAGAATCTTTAACAAAACACATGAAGAAAATAATATTTGAGCTACACAAACGCAGTTTTATCTGAAAACTATTATATCTATGTATAAAATGCATTGTTGAATAATTTCGCGACTTACAAAAGTCTGTGGTTGTTTCCAACCAGCAGTTTCAAATTTCTCAAAGGAAAGGACAAAAACAATCGTATACACCTTATTATAGGTTTTGTCTATAAACATTATCGAAATGAAGTACAGACGATTTTACAATTCCCGCTGTTTTGTAGGGTTTTTAAACTATGGAAAGACATATCGGTATTATGTTTTGTTGTAATTAATTAAATTCTGAGGGGTTTTTTTTGCATTGACTGTTTTCACAATGGTTTTGTTTTTACTTAGACACATCGACACATGAGGTAAGAAAAGTTAACACGCAAGTTTAATAAAACTACTCTCGATCTAAAGGAGATAATATAATGTAAGGCTTTGGTATTATAGTACTAGCTTACTTTTACCAAATGTTACATTTCTTTGTGTTTCTGACATGAACAATTTTATCTACTCATAGTATACCTTTATATTAGAGATTTGAATTATCACCTGACGCAATGATGACAGTAAAACATCAGTAAAACTAGAATAGTAGACGGAATGTAATAAAATAAACATATTGAGCATACCAAAGTCCCTATTTAAAACTAAAGGAAAGCTACAGAAAACAGCATTCAATAATTTATTCGCTCATGCAGATCAGTCTGAAGATCATCTTGCATCCAGCTATGTTAATCTCATTGGTGGTTCAGTTTAAAGCAGTTACAATAATGACAGCAGTAAAGGAAATAGTGATATTTACTCTGAATGTGCAAATTCAAATAACTCTAATGAATGCTACTTATAAAAAAGAATGAGGGCGAGATCACGGTTACCAATGCTAGGGTCAGTGTGGTCAAGGCTACAGGTGACGCAGTCGAGGACAGAACAGATCGAAAAGTTGAGCCCCTTGTGTGAAAATTGACACCGCTCTGGGGCAGGGTTCACTTTTAAACTGATCTATAAGAGCAATATAGGGCCATCATGGCTATCTTATTTATAGATACTAATATGTGTGTTTTAAATGGTCTTAATTTTATCAAAGATGACTTATCAAGAAAATGTTTTACAGTAGTGGATTACAGTTAAATTTCTCATGATGACATGAATAATTATGAAGAATGTTTGCTGGCTGAACCTATTTCTAATTTTCACATGTTAAAGATTCATTACTAAGACCAAATCAAATTTTCTTTTAAATCTGGAATTGTAAAAGGTGTCTTCTCAGAAGAAAAAGTATGACATACTGCATCGAATGTGACAATAATGTGTTGAAAATTTCAGTTCAACAAAATTATTAATATAATATATAATTAACTTTTTCCAGAACCTAAGTAGGTTTTCCAGTTATCAAATATCTTTGTAATTTTCCAGAAGTCTCCCAGAAAGAGGCTGTAAATAGGTTGTACAGTACAGCACAGGCGAAACCCCACGCATATGCGTCCATGCGGCATGTAAATAAGAGTCTGAAAGCATGGAGATGCGGCGGGAAATCAAACGCGTGACGCGACATCGCAAATTGTATGCGGCATTCAATTGCCGCATCTGAAAGACAAAATAGCAATCAAGCGCATTCAAGCGCGACAACGAGTCCTGCCGCGTGATGCCGCGTGTCGCGACGTTATGCGGCATGTCATTTTCTATACAGGTAAAAGCGATGAAATAAAAAAAATGTACTATATTGTATTGTACACGTGTATAAAACTGGGTTTTTCAATAATGATGTACAATGTATTCCATATTGTAACCAATAAAATTTCAGTCTTAAATGTTTTTAGTAATTACATGTGTATACCATTAAGTTTTAGTGAGTTAAACCATAAAAAACATGTATGTAGAAACGTGTTTTAGAACTGTGAGATGAAAAAGAAATACCTCAACCCATACGATTATTTTGAATGAATTATCTCAATGCAGAGATCGACAAATACTACATTTAATGACAGAGTATGACAAAGAAGACAAATGTTAAGAATAATATTAAAGCATCGTGATCACTTTAAATGTTGATAATTGAAAAAAAGGATGCTTAAAAGAATCACGACAGAAATAAGTTTTTACTGTAAATTAACGCTGAAATACATGAGAATGGGATTTCCTTATCCGCTACTTAATGGACATGGTAGATTTTTTTCATGCAAGTAAGCAGAAATAAGTGTTAATACAGAATGGGGATGAACAAATTAATAATCAGCTTTTTCTCGAATTCTACTTCAAAACTGCTATAAATGGATAGAAAATGATCTAACTAAGAAAAAGAATACCCACAACCCTATGTTTATTTTTTTAATAGTTTTACAGTCATTTTTTCGTATGCATGTGATGTGCTTGCTGCTTTTAATTTACGTAAAAATAGCCCGGCAGCGATGAGAGATCATTGCAGCAGTTAAGTATAAGGTTATCTTTCACCGGTAGATCTACATCTCGTAGATGAAAACGTAGTGCCGGTATACAGTAAATGTTGCTTATAACGAACTCTCCGGGATCTATCAAATGTGTTCCTTATATCCTTGAGTTCCTTATATCGATATATCGACGTTCCTTATATATATCGAACTAAAATACATATCGGACAAGTATTTTATAGTCAAACCAAAACCATCAACTTACAATTGCTTTTGATTTTTCTACCACCTTTTGAACAGTAATAAATATCTATAACTTATCCTTTTATATATCCGTATGTAAAATAATTGCAAATATTAATAAAGCATTAAAAAAGACGGTTCATGTTTTCATTGGCAATACATGTGAAATGTAGAAGACTATATCCGAAGTTTCCGTAAAAATGGAGTACGATACAACCGCATCTTTTTACATTTAACAAAAAAAGGAAGAATCGGGCCCAAAAGAACTGTTCATTATAGCCGAAGTTACGTTATATCCGGAGTCGCTATATACGGATTTTACTGTAATAAGGTAAACTGTCCGTCTGTTAGAACGACCAAAATACGGCTGGAACGGATGTACTTTCCTTCTTGAATTGTAATTCAGTTCAAATAAAATTTAACTGTTTTGAAACAAGACCTTAGCACGAGGTGTTAATGTTATAGTGTGTATCACAATGTTTGATGTTACGCCACTAAATTTTACTTTCAACAGTGCAATCTTTAAAAAAAAACATATTTATTATTTTCATAAAACATCAAACACCTATACGTACAAAAGCCGGATGTGATCCCGGTTCATAGCTCATATGTAGTTGGTAAAATGTTGGTGTCTCACTCCGAGTGTAGGAATCGATATGCATGTACGTACAGAAACCGGTTGTGCCCCCGGTTCGAGCTCTCACAATGTAGGTGGTTGATAAGTGAACGTACAGTATTTAGGATGTTACTTGTATTTTTGTGAAGTTTAGTTCTTACATTTATCTACTGATTATGTGGATGCAGTCAGCGCTGAGAAATTGTTGTTTTGATAAAGTAACAATTTTCATGCTAGCAGCAATTGTTCTGCATGAATTTTCAATCAGTGCAGATCATGACCAGCTATGCACCGTACGAAAGCGCGGCAAAAACGGAATCCGCCTGTGCTGTACTGTACATAATTAAGCATGTCTATTTTGAATTAAAGTTGAAAGAACTTTACGTCCAATGATGTTCAATGTATATCTCCGACTGTTTACAACATGCAATGAAGCAAATGTAGGACAAAAAGACCACCCAGGCCAATCTCAGGAAATACAAAAACATTCACTTGTTTTGCTGTAGCAGTATTCTAAACAGGGAAATGCTCCATGGCTATTGTAAATTATTAGAAGCCAGTTTCAATATACGAAACCGTTATGTAAAAATTCCAAGGCTAATTATCTTTGACATTGAAAACTAAAAAGTAAATCATTAATCATGAATCTGTTTTAAGTTCAACAGGAGAAAGATCAGTAAGCCATAGTGAAATAATGACCTGTTATGTCTATGGAATGTACTATGTGTGACAGAAAAGAACTGGTTGAAATGTAATTCTCCATCTATTAAAAAGCACCTAAAAGACGATCGCTACAGTTTCATTTTTTAGCATTGAGAATTGGTTTGTTGTTAGGGTACTACCTGATAAGTATGAATATATAATACAAAAGTTATGTCACCAGCCTTATTTATGAGTGGTGGACACTTTTTGAAGTATATATCCTCAAAAGCAGTGAAAATGACCCCAACCTCATGTTTATCAATAATAAAAATCCAAATTTGGCAATTCACCATTGTGTTTTATTTCAAATGCTAAGCAATTGATCCTTTTTGATGAAAAAACATGAACTGAGATTTCAAAATGTATTAACCCTGAAATAAACCACAAAGAGAAACAAGTGTATGTAAAATAATACATAAAATTTGTTGTCATTTATCAAATATATTTTTTACAATGTTCAAGCATTGAGATTTTCTGAAATTATTGCAGAAATATTGTTCAAACATAAACTTCTCGAAAACTAATTTAAATATGATAGGTCCCCAGCCTTATTATTGAGAAAAATGAACTTTTGTCCCGGGTGAGGGGTAGTGGATATATAATGCCAATGAAGTAAGCAGATAGCTCAGTAAAACTTTAATCGTATAATTTGTAAAACACGTACAAATGACATGAAAGGTTATCTTAATCGGCTAAATCAAATAATAATTTGATATATGAGCAAAATGGCTTTAGAAATGTTGAAGTACTGTTGACTGTTAACCATATTTCATCATTTTCTTATATTAAGACTAAAAGAAAAGCCTAGCAGTCCACATGCTATGTTTTTATCAATTAATAAAAAACTTATACATGTAAATTCATTCGCGATGATATTCATACTACTGTATGGTAATATGTCGCCTAGCGTTAGAATTTGTATACTGCATGTTTCACTGTGAAGTGTTGTCTATGACAGAGATGTTATTTGTCTCCGCTGCTCTTCAGTTATTAACGATCTTGCAATAAACATTAAGTTGGATGAATCCCTAGGTTTACATTTTACAGCAAAGTCAGTTGCACATATAGTTGGCAGGGCTCCGTTTTGCCAAATGTTAGACTTTGGGTGGAATGCCTTATACATGTAGTGTATTTACTAAGCTACGACACCTCTTTGAATTTAAGCTCAAAGCCGAGCGTTTATGCTTTTCTCTTGGCACAAGCACAAACCTGTATGTGTATATAGGTCCTTGGCACAAGTAAATACACCTTTATTGCTATGGTGAGCTTGACTGGCAGGTCAAACATGTCAATCAATGGAAATCAGTATCTCAGCATTGGCATAAACGTCGATCTCCATGAACAGCATTAACATAAAATTTTTAAATACTGTTTATGATTATTGGCAATATTACTATAATAATCATCTGGTTAAATAACTGTGTAAATATGTCATCATAAGGACCATAATGAAAATTATTTCTCAAATTCCTTTTTGTGTTATCCTTTGTATAATATATGTAATTTGACATGGCCCTAAATGTATTTGTCATTTACAAGAATTTAATCATTAAATTGATATTTATATACTTATTATAATATGATTAGATAGCTTTCAATATGTATGAAGTTGATACATAAAATATTTTATTGTGCCATGTAAATGTTCATTTTATACAAAATGAATCTATCTATCTAATCTATCAAAACATTTATGACGAATTTGTAAATTTTACCATGGGCATGTATATTGGAGAGTTGAGGACTAATATCAACAATTCATTAGGTTCATCTGATTAAGGTATAAACAAACTTAGAACATACAGATTTTTTGAATACAGTTTACTTAAATTGAACGCTTAAAAAACCCTTGGCAGTAAATTTTGTTGTTTGTCAAGCCCAGTTTTGTATTAAAAATGCAAATCTCAGCCATCACAGTTTTGTTGCATCTACTATACACACAGCTTGGTAAAAAATGTAATCATTAAGTTAGCTGGCTCTGTGAAGTATAGCTAGACCTGCATGTACTTAATGGTGTAGTGGTTTTGCTGACTTGGTGTATGTACCTTCGAAAAACCTTTTCCGAATTTTACTACCTCTGAATCAGCCAGATAAAGAGTATATTTGCTGCTTTTCTATGTTTTTGGTCAAGGTCACAAGATAATGTCATTTGAGAACAATATTTGTTCACGAACAGCTTAAAGTAAAAAGATATAGTCTGTTGAAAATATATAAAATGGTTCTGTCAAGACATTTACATTTTAATAAGAGAAAAATGATGTCGGTGATAAATCAGTAATCGCTGATGCAGAATATAAGGGAAGTGTGTCAAAAGTCAAGGTCATTTTTGAAGATTTCTTGTTTATAATCTCATCAAGAGCAATGTTTTCAGATCTCAGTAGAATTTTTTTGTTTTGCATAAGTACGCCAAATGAAAAACTATATCAAAATTTAAACCAGTTCAAGGTCAGTTATATCCATAAATATATACTTTTTCCAGTGATCTGGTCATTTGTAGACAGCCCATAAACCGTTGAAAAAACAGCCACAACCAAGGTTTCTATTACCTGACGCATCAGTAAAGAGTTCGAGTGTATCGTCATTAAGCCAGTCTAGGTCACTAAATATGCAGGTGCCGTTCAAGTTTTGGAGGAAAATAAGCCAAGTCATGGCATCGACTCTCATATTTTGCGTTATTCTAACTAAATGATGTGGTTTATTAACATACGACATTGCGTCATTAAGCCGGCGTAAAAACGCACGACCTGCCGGTATTGCCTTGGAAATGAAATTTAGTAGAATCTATTTCGAGACCCAAGTAAGTAAGAGACTGGACAGGCCCGACCCATTTATCTTCACATAGCGGGACACTGAGATCTTCACGCACGTATTGAAACTTTGAGGTAAGATGTATGCATTTTTCTGCTGAGGACGCCGCGAAGTAGCAATCGTCTAATAAATGATCTACATTTTAGGATCCACACTGTTGCTGCGCTAACCACTGAATAAATCGCACAGTTTTCAAATATGAAGCACTAACAAGAGGCACCTTGAGGTGGAGTCTTCTGTATCCAGTGACCTTCATCTGATTTGATACCTAAAAGTTTGAAATCACCGGGCCAAATCAGACATAAGTTACATGCAGACTTTATGTCTGCCTTACCCAAAAAGGCGCCAACACCGGTTGGTCTGTGTACCATATTTACCGCATTATCAAATTGCGAATACTGAACCTTACAAAAATCAGACAGAATAAATTCGTTGAAGCTATGACTATAAGGATTAGAAAGATTTGTAATTAGTCTCCAACCACCAGACGTGAGAATGTTTTGGAACCAACCCTACTGGATTAATGCGTAACTTAGATAGAAGAGGGATTGGGAAAGGACCAATAATTCTAACGAGATCTCTTTCTTCGAACAGTTTAGCTGATAATAATACATATGTTACTTTAAATAGTAACACTTTTGTATAGAGAACAAATGTTTTATTTGTCCTCCCGAAGTATTATCAGATTTTGGACCTGCACGCGCTGGGCTATTATCGCATAACTGTATAAGGAAAACGTGCACGTGCAAACGCGACGTAATTTAACGGAAAAAACATGGCTGACGCTGAATGTAACTTAAACGTACAGTAGAGTCTCTAGCTAAATAAATAATTGATTCAGATGATACAATAGTAAGGAAGCGCGTTGTGAATCGCCATGTTACCGAAGAAGAAGCTCACAACTTTATAGAAAGTAATCTACAATGATGAAAACAAAGAGCGACGTAAAAAAGATAGTGTTGAATAATAATGATATATTGTTTATATTTGAATTCCGTCTTCCAATGTTTCTGCTTTATGTAGTGCCAAGTCAGATCGACTTACAACAGTTGAAAACAAACAGACATAAAATATGCTCAGTACATTTAAAAACGCAACCTTTCTTAAGAAAAATATTTTAATTAAACAATTAAATGGAAACAACAGTTGCATTTATTTAAATTGCCCTTTCAATTATTGTGGTGTTATTTTCTAAAACACGACACAAAGAAAACTTGAAAATGCAAAAATCATAAAAGCCAACAATTGCAATTACATTTCGATTCTGTTATTTTTTCGAAAAGGTTATCAAAGCAATATGTTAAGAATTTTGTTCACCTAAGTAAAATAACTTGACATTGATGATGTTTGCCATTACCAAAATAAAAACGGATTTTTAAAATCGCCGAAAATCGTAAAAATCTGGTATGTATTCATTTTGTAATTTTGTTAAAACTTGGCTATGTTCCCCTTGTCTTCTTAATGAAACCACCATTTTAAGCATCAAACTATTAAAATGCACCAATTTTTGTGACAAATTATGAATGACATAAGCGATAATCCGTGAATATGGCAATTTTTTTCATTTAAAGATAAACCACCAAAAAAACATTTTTCATTGGAGCAAAACCTATCGCAACATGTTATTTCAGACTAAAACAATACTTTGGAATTAACAATATTCACAAATAATGCCCTCTTTTCTTTAATTGAAACAATCAATTTGATAACAAAATGCCAGCCGACGCTTTTTTCTCGCACAGTATTAATCTGAAAATCAATTCTCTGTTAATGTGAATACATAAAGTTTAATTTTCAAAAAGAATACAAAAAATGTAGTCTAGTACTGGTTCTTCCCAGGAACGATTATTAAGTAAACTGCCCGCCCGTTAAAATGACCCAAAACACGATTAGAACGGTAGTTAAACTCCTACAACACAAGATGTAAGTGTTGCGTTTTTAAATGTACTGAGTATATATTAATATATAGCCAAGAACACATATCTTACTAGATGTTATACATGTATTTAAGTTGAATGAGCATGGCCTTTATTGATAACCCACTTTTAAGCCATGACTGGATCAGGTCAATTTGATTCTAGTGGAATAAATGACAAATTGGAAACACATTTGTATTATACAGAAAAATAAATGGCTAAGCAGGATCTTTGAGTGATAATCGCCCCGGTATGTAATAACTGCACTCGGGCTAAAGCCCTCTGGCAATTATTCCATTACCGGGGCGATTATCACTCAAATGCCCTACTCCGCCATACATTATTCTATAAATATAGATTTTTGATGTCTAGCAGATGACAAGTTCTCAGACTGGATAGGTATTCTTGGACCTATGTAATTAAGCTTAAAACCAAAAGAAAACCCATCAATTAGAAAAGCTGAATCGTCAACAACAGGATAATGCGGTAATCTTATTTCTAATACAGCGTTTTTAATAGGAGTTCTGGCCAGATCCCATAGCTCTTGGGCCTTGATGGCGTGGGTACGGATGTCGGAAATTGGGCCTGAAATGAAGACCATTCATTTGTGGAATAGGGGCATATTTATACGGTACTACATGTTTTTGTCTAGTGGGACGGACTCTTCCGAAATTTTGCTGATTTCTGATATACTGATTTTGCTGACAGTAAATCGCAGGATGATCACCAGAACATTTAAAACATTTATGAGTGTAGTTACATGGCTTTCCAGAGCAAAACACTTTATTGTTGAAATTGAAGCACTTTTTGTGACTTAACTGCACTTGGGCACTCTGCATGGGTTGCACGTGTAACATCCATAAAACTGGATCGATGGTCCCCCTTTTTAAATTTAAATCAGTCGACATTTTTAGCCTAAATTTCGAATCAAATACTGACCAACCAATGTGTTTTGTCGCTGCACACCTCATGTTTGTCAAATATTGTAAAAGGTTTTGGGTGCACTTCTTGGTGCTGTGGGGCTCGTTTTGGGGAGGCTGCGTTGTTGGTACGTGGCATTCCCTGTTTTATATTATTATTATTTTTTTTTGCACCTGTTTAAAATATTTTTGTATATAGATTGCCATGAAAATAATAAATGCATCTGACCAGATTTCCAAATTTGAAACGGATTTATCAGCGGCAGAAGTGAAAAGCAGCTCGCCGTTAATTAGTTGATTTTTTTTGGTTTGGTAGCAGAAGTACCAAACGTGGAATCTTTTTTCAGTAAAATTTGTAAGCCGATGTATTTATTATCCCAACTATTTTGCTTAATCGAGAGGGGTACATGTACAGCTAATAGGCAATCTGAGTTGACATATAATGTATCACATTGAGTATTGGGATTTAGGTCAGAGGTTGACGTCTGTACATCTCGTGCACCATGTAATGTCCCACGTGCATTCGCATGATCTGCATATCTTCCTCCTTGGCGGCCAGAGTGAGACCCCCTTTACTGTGTCACTTGCTATGACAATGCGTGTCGATTTCTTCTCTTCCCAAGAGGTATTTTGTCACTCACGACAGACAAAAATTAAAATATAGATAATATATAATAAAAGTGTGACGTGCTGTGTGATAATTTACATTAAGATATCTATAGTGCTGCGAATGATATAGACCAATACGTGGGTCTGGTCGGAAACGGGAATCGAACCAGTAATCAGAAACAGCGAGAGACCTTATTTACATGTCAGCGTTCCTAATGCCTCATACGAGGTTAAAAGGATTTCATGTGATCTCATGGTTTCGAATCCGAGTAAGGAGTAAATTATCATTTGAGGCCTGGTTTATTTCTTCCAGGATTTTACAGATAATGATTCATTTGTATCAAAGAGTTAAAGTTTATGACTCTTACATGTACTTAAATCTGCACATTGTGCCCTCAACGTGGCCGTGACGTCAAGACAATCGTCCTTTATAAATATCTAATGAAGATTAACTACAAGATATTGATTAAAGATAATCTACATAATTATTTGAATAAGATAATTACATCTAAATAAAATTCCCTAGACTATTCTATAAAATTCCTAAATTTCGAACCATGTGCTTCCCCCGAGGTCGTGTAGCTTCTGAATAAATCATCAATATTTAAAGAAAACCTGTAATTATAACGTTCTAGCACAATATATTACTTTTAAGTTATTGTGTCAGTATTTCATGAATTAGTAGATCTAGATATTATTTTATGTTATGACATTCTTAGCAAAATTTTATTTTAAAGTAAAGTCAACACTATACCTTTCTCTTTCAGATATCAATATCGAAAAGAACGATGCAGCTAGAATCACCCGTTTATATAGGGTCTAAAAATAGTTGGTCACGTGTTCATATGGTGTAGCAAAAAGGTCATTTTTCCCAGATAAAGCCATTCAGTTAAACGGAATAATGTATTGCAGTACCTTTGATTTATAAATAAAAAACAATGTAAGGAATGATTTTCGTACAAATTATTGCCAGTTACAGCGGTAAGAGATTTCTCTTTGTAATGTTAAGACTACAAGTAATTTTAAATCCAAAGTGCTCCTGGGATAATATATGTGTTGGGACATTTTAAACGCCTAGGACATTCCAAAGTAATGACTCTCTCCTGTGTACTCTACATTAACATTATGGCAACCCTTAAAACGTCTAGCGCCACTTCAATTATATTATATTTTATTGATGTAACAACATTCACACAATATCTATGCTTACATGTACATGTACCTTAACAAATATTTACATCAAACGACCAGACTTCAACATTTCTGCCACCATCTTTTGCAGCTTCCGTTAAGTGTTTATTTTGCAGAATTCTGCGGGCCTATTGAGGACCGAAAATGTTCACGAATATATATGGAACCTGCTGTTTAAAATAGATTCTGTCATCATATTAGTACTTAAAAAGGTGTTAATTGTTACAAATGTATAAGTAATCGGCAATTTCCACGACAGGCTTCGTACAGCACTCGGAAACGCATTTTGACTAGTTTGTAAAACAGAGACTACAGTAGTTTCATAGCTATTTATGACTGAAAGTAAAAACATGTAAACATCGTACTTCACTGTCTAAACACGTTCCATATTCTAAAAGAAAATCTGGCGATAATTGTATTAGGCCCGCACAATACTCGTAGAATAATCCGGTCCATCGAGCACTTTTGATTGGCTACACGGTTCCCGATTATCGTTTCACATTGGCTACACGGATTTAACCAAACTGGAAACGAGAACCGTTTACGGTGCGTTTACCCCGTTAATCGGTAATTGAGATCTCACGGAAGTAAAACGCTGGCGCTACTGTATTTTGAGACCAGTCTATTTCAAGACCTGCGTGTATTAATAGATATAAGTTTAAGAGTCACATTGATTGTCTTCTTTATACATTAAAAGGGCAGTTTCGTTTACAAATAATAGCAAGTTTATAGTTTTACATGAGTAAAATCTATATCTATAGCAATTACCTTTTTTCAACATAATGGCTATTTAATTGGTGATATAAAGATTGCCTTGTTTTAGTGATAAACAGGTATATCTAGCCCCATAGACCACATTTCTCACGTCTTTAACTAAACTACATATAGTTGTTAATCATTCACTTTATAGCATCAGAAGCTGGTGTAACCTTTCGGCTGGACTGCACATCTGGACCTGAGACCTGGTGTATTGGTAAATATTGCTCATTCTCATTTAGACTTATGTCACATCGTGGCATAGCAGGGAATTAGAAGAAGAGACAGTTTGAGACGCACCTGTTGATTTGTGAATATGCTGTTTCAGTAGATCTACTGGCACTTTTATACAACAGAATGTCGAGTAAGACATTTACTGTATATTGTTCTGACTTACTCGTCTTTATGAAGACCCAGATGACGTTGAAGGTGTGCTAATGGTAGTAGAATGTGTCAGAGATTGGGCTATATCAGCCAAGGTTTGACATTAATAGTGATTTGTGTACAGAAAATGGCTGCATGTAAATCTGCAAATCTTTGAAAATAAGTTGTATATAAAGAATATGATAACTCAGATCATGAATATTTAAAGCATTTATTAACGACAATGCTAGGTATTAAGTCACATGTATATAAAACGGGGTAAATGTAGTTTTGTTAAAACACTATCTGTACAGAAGGCTAAACAAAAACATGTATGAATGAATTGTGTACCAATTATAAAGGCTGTGGTGCTCTACGAAACATTACAAACGGAAATATAGAACTTAGCGACGGAAGTGATTCTTCATACGGTGCACAAGCTGACGTTGATTGTGACAACGGTTTTAAAACAAGCATACCTTCAATTACCTGTCCTGCAAATGGTTCTTGGCCCGATGCAGTGTGTACACCGAAAGGTACGTTTCTTTTCTATACACTTGACCAATATAACTTTTGTTATTCCTTAAACAAACGAAATGAAAGACAATATTTGTCTTCAATCCTGGAGTTGAACATTTCTTAAATGAGTTCTTACATAATTTTAGCATTCATACTTTAGACATAATACTTTGGGCAAAAGTTCTGTTTTGTACCTGTCTGTACAGAAAATATACTCAGTACATTTAAAAACGCAACACTTACATTTTGTGTTGTAGGAGTTTACCACCCGTTCCAATCGTGTTTTGGGTCATTTTAACGGGCGGGCAGTTTACTTAACAATCGTTCCTGGGAAGAACCAGTACTAGACTATTCTTTTTGAAAATTAAACTTTATGTATTCACATTCATATAGAATTGATTTTCAGATGAATACTGTGCGAGAAAAAAGCGTCGGCTGGCATTTTGTTATCAAATTGATTGTTTCAATTAAAGAAAAGAGGGCATAATTCGTGAAAATTTTCCTAAGTATTGTTTTAGTCTGAAATAACATGTTGCGATACGTTTTGCACCAATGAAAAATGTTTGGTGGTTTATCTTTAAATAAAAAAAAATGCCATATTCACGGAATATCGCTTATGTCATTCATAATTTGTCACAAAAATGGGTTCATTTTACAAGTGTGATGCTTAAAATAGTGGTTTCATTAAGAAGACAAGGGGAACATAGCCAAGTTTTAACAAAATTACACAAGAGCCATGTTACACATGGTTAATCCCCCCGCCGGGAAGAAGTTACCGGAAGGTTGTAATTTCGTACATTTTACTTGGTGAGAGGAAATCCTTAAAAAGCCGTATAGTTATGGTCATGCTGAGTACAGTTTTCAAGTAAGTGGAAAAAGAATAAGGCAATGAAGAGAAGGTTTGCAAAATTATATTAATGTTCATTATCAGTATAGGTAGGACATTTTTTTATTTGACTAAAAGTAGGCAAGGTGGAGTTATTGTTCTTGCACACTGCACTTTCCACCCATGTGCTATGTCAGTGTATTAAGTTTGAAGAAAATCCCTCAAGTACTTTTGGAGTAATGCTCCGGAATTTTTTTTTCAAGTAAATCTGATAAAGGGGAATAACTCTAAAAGTAGGCAAGGTAGAATTATTGTTCTTGCACACTGCACTTCCTACTAATGTGCTATGTCAGTATATTAAGTTTGAAGTAAATCCCTCATGTACTTTTGGAGTTATGCTCTGGACAAAACTTTTAAAGTTAATCTGATAAAGGGAAATAACTCTAAAATTAGTTAAGGTAGAGTTATTGTTCTTGCACACTGCACTTCCTACCAATGTGCTATGTCAGTGTATTAAGTTTGAAGTAAATCCCTCAAGTACTTTTGGAGTTATGCTCTGGAATTTTTTTTTCAAGTAAATCTGATAAAGGGGAATAACTCTAAAAGTAGGCAAGGTAGAGTTATTGTTCTTGCACACTGCACTTTCTACCAATGTGCAATGTTAGTGTATTAAGTTTGAAGTAAATCCCTCAAGTACTTTTGGAGTTATGCTCTGGACAAAAAACTTTTTAAGTTAATCTGATAAAGGGGAATAACTCTAAAAGTAGGCAAGGTAGAATTATTGTTCTTGCACACTGCACTTCCTACCAATGTGCTCTGTCAGTGTATTAAGTTTGAAGAAAATCCCTCAAGTACTTTTGGAGTTATGCTCTGGACAAAAAACTTTTTAAGTTAATCTGATAAAGGGAAATAACTCTAAAATTAGTTAAGGTAGAGTTATTGTTCTTGCACACTGCACTTTCTACTAATGTGCTCTGTCAGTGTATTAAGTTTGAAGAAAATCCCTCAAGTATTTTTGGAGTTATGTTTCGGACAAAGTTTTTCAAGTAAATCTGATAAAGGGGAATAACTCTAACAGTAGGCAAGGTAGAGTTAGTGTTCTTACACAATGCACTTTCTCCCAATGTGCTCTGTCAGTGTAAGAAGTTGAAAAAAAATCACTTAAGTACTTTTGGAGTTATGCTCCGAACGAAATTGGGACGGACGCACGGACGGACGGACGGAGACCATTTCTAATATCCCCTTCGCCTTTGGCGGGGGGATAAAAAATGAATAGACATACCAGATTTTTACGATTTTCGGCGATTTTAAAAATCCGTTTTTATTTTGGTAATGGCAAATATTATCAATGTCAAGTTATTTTTCGTACGTAAACAAAATTCCTAATATATTTCTTTGATAACCTTTTCGAAAAAACAACAGAATCGAAATGTAATTGCAATTATTGGCTTTTATGATTTTTGCATTTTCAAGATTTTTTCGTGTCGTGTTTTAGAAAATAACACCACAAGACCATAGTCAATGGAAAGGGCAATTTAAATATATGCAACTGTTTTTTCCATTAAATTGTTTAATTAAAATATTTAACTTAAGAAAGGTTGCGTTTTTAAATGTACTGAGCATAGTTGCATGTAACACTGCAAATCTTTGTAAACAATAATGTAGATGTATATAAAGAATAAGATTATTCAACTAAAGAATATTTATAGCATTCATAAAAGACAATGCTAGGTATTAAGTCAAATGTATTTAAAAATGGGTGAATACAGTTCCCGTACAGAATGCTAAACAATTTTCATGTATGAATGAATTGTGTTCCAATTATAAAGAATGTGGTGCTCTACAAAACATTACAAACGGATATGTAGAACTTAGTGACGGAAGTGATTCTTCATACGGTGCACAAGCTGATGTCAATTGCGACAACGGTTATGAAACAACCACACCTTCAATTACCTGTCCTGCAAATGGTTCTTGGCCTGATACAGTGTGTTCACCGAAAGGTATGTGTTTTTTTTATACACTTGACCAATATAATTTTTACTGCTCCTAAAACAAACAAACAAATGAAAAATAGAAAATAATTATTACACGAATACATGTACGAAATCATCAGTTTACATTTGTGTTGGTATTTATATACATGTGTGGGTACATTTAAGAGTGAAATGATATTAGTTATATATATATAAAATATAAATACATATATATAACACATGTACATGTAGCAATAATGTTTTGCTATGATACGACAAAAAGAGTTAAGGCATAATTTTTATTCCTGTTTGTATTAAACAATATTTGTCTTCAATCATTCATACTTTATACATAATATTTCGGGCAAAAATATGTTTTGTATTTCTCGTGTACAGAGAATAGTTGCATGCAGAACTGCAAATCTTTGTGAACAATATGAATATAAAGAATATGATAACTCATATCACAAATATTTAAAGCATTCATAAACGACAATGCTAGGTATTAAGTCACATGTATTTAAAGAGGGGTAAAGGAAGTTATGTTAAAATACTATCTGTACAAAAGGCTAAACAAATAACATGCATGAATGAATTGTGTACCAATTATAAAGATTGTGGTGCTCTACAAAACATTACAAACGGAAATATAGAACTTCACGAAGCAGGTGATTCTTCATACGGCGCACAAGCTGACGTCAATTGTGACAACGGTTATGAAACAAGCACACCTACAATTACCTGTCCTGCAAATGGTTCTTGGCCCAATACAGTGTGTACACCAAAAGGTATGTTTCTTTTCTATACACTTGACCAATATTACTTTTACTGCTCCTGAAACAAACAAAATCATGAAAGAAATAAAATAATTCATGCACGAAGACATGAAAGAAATCATCAGTAAACATTTGTAACGCTATTTATATACATTTGTAAGTACCTTTTAGAGTAAAATGATATTAGATGAGAAATATATATATAAAGTGTAATGTTGCCATAATGTTTTGCTTATTTACAAAAACAAATAGTTAAGGCATAATTTTTATTCCTTTTTGCATTTATCAATATTTGTTTTCAAACCTGAAGTTAAAACTTAACTTCTTAATTCAGCACTAACAAAGTTGTAGCACTAACACTTTAGACATAATACTTCGGGCAAAAGATCTGTTTTGTACCTCTTCGTTACTTGTTTGTAAATAAACCATAGTTTGGGATACTATGGGAGCAGTTAGAGATTGACGTGACTAGTTTCAAATTCAACAGAAGTTGAAGCTACGGTGTATCGCTTTGTAATTGTTTTAGCTTGAACAAAAAAAATGACGTTTTCGAATAATAAACCTTCTCATGTTAGTGTAGTTTCTGGTTCATTATGACATTCAAGCAATACATGTATTTCCCTTCAAAATAGTCATATTGAGTTATGGTCAAGCATAAATCTTAAAGCACAGTTACGGTAGCTGCTTTGAAAACGTTATGATCGAGGTGTTGTTTCGTATGGATATATATAAATTTATATGCAGTTGCATTTTCAAATTTTGACTACGATAGTCCAAAAATATTTTTATCACATATTTCCTCTTTATTCGTGGAAATTAACTGTTACACATATAATAACCATGGAAATGTTCATTATTCTAAGTGTATATATCAGTGATTAAGTTAATGAATGTCTTTCTAACAATTGAACGGTAAAGTCATTGTAGCGATGGATGGTCAGAGCTAAACACACCAGAGTAATCAAACACTCAACACTATACAAAATTTACAAATTTAATTACAGTGATGAATATAAACAAAGATAAATACAAAAGATGAACATTAAATAGGATGATAAGAATGGACTATAACACGTCTTAATGATAAGAATGGACTATAACACGTCTGAATGATAGTCCTCATACTCTCGTTGTAAAAAATGTTGTTTGCCAAGCCATATAAAATACTGCAAGACGCTCTTATTGTCTTTACAGATATTTTTCAAAGTATGTATTTGATACAGAAAAAATAAACAAAATTATGTTGATAATGGTGTTAAGGTAGAAGGATACTATATAAAAATTCTCTAGTCTACCTTAGTGTTTGGTACCAACTAAAACTTGACGATATTTCTGATTCAGATCTATATCTTATTTGACGTTATTTATGTACATAACGTTACCATGACGTCGCAAACATGACCATGTCGCGCCATTTTTACGTCGGTTGTACGGAGACAAATTTTGTATTATACTTACTGTAATGAGATCATTTGTTGACGTAAAGCAATACAATTGGTATCAAAATAAAGCTATTAAAATTGCATACGCGGTTATTTAATTTAAATGACTTTGCGTTTATGCTGTACAAAAAGACACTGAAAAATACCATTTTCTTTTTCTGAATTTATCCACAAAAAATAGCTTCGCTCGAAATTAAAAAAAAATCTGTCCGTAATTTTTTTGGCAAATTTCAAATTTTAATATGTTTTTTACTAAAATGTATTCTACATATACGCCAAAATTTAGAAACTCTTACCGTGTCGTATTTTATAAGCAGGCGATTATATTTTGACACATAGGCGTCAAATTTACGCTTTTTTTTTTCGTTGCCGTTTGAAAGTGTATTACGGGGCAATTTAAATTTATTTAACGTCCAAATTAACCATGAATTACAGGATTATCATTTGGCGAATTTGTAGCTGATTCGTGACACATATACATTTCACATACACATCTAGTAACCGAATAGCCTTTTTAACTGCTTAGCTGCTTGTATTTCTACGTTAATAAGAAAGGAGAATCCTGGATAGTCGAAACAAGAGCTAGCCTTCCAAAAATCAAGAAGCTTCGTTCAAATGCAATTTCTTATTTTTATTTGTTGTATGCTAATAAAAAAGTGTTGTAAGAGCCACCACTAAACTTGAATATATAATAAGAAATACAGCGCACAGTTCAAAGAAATACAATGTAGAATAAACATGTTGCTGTGAATTCTGAGCTGCGGGTCGGGAAACGGACGGTGCTGCAAATATGTTTTACAAAACCATTAACACTTCCTGTTTACTGGGTTTCTTTCATTCCAATGTAATTACTATTTTTATGTCATTCGGATGGGGGCACTATTTCAACATTTCAAAGCTCGGACCAAAGATGATAATTACCAAGCACTGCCTTTTATACATGGCATCTTCCGAGCCGAGAACACTGTCAAGTTCATCTTTTTTAAGTATAATATAAAATCATTTTATATTTCCACATTTTTGTTAGATGTCGTGTCATTTTGTTCAACACATTTTAGAAATATGTACGTAAATTCTTTAATAAACATACCAGTGGCTATGTACATGTAAGATAATCGATGCTTTTCAGTGCCAAACATTCTTAAATTTGTGCGAACTCGGCAATTTCTCACACGTTATTGCGAACGGTTTTGATTATTTTTAATATGTTTTTTCTGAACGGTTTTGATTATGTTTAAAATGTTCTTTTATCTATTTTTCGACATTACCATCAGTCGAACATTTAGAGAAACAGTGTGCATATAGAGTGCTCCGCATAAAGCTCATCGTGTGCTTCAGGCATTGAAAATCACCTCATAACGATCACGCGAACTTTTGATATATGTGGCAGACATGTGCAATCATCCCGCATAAAGCTCACTTTCTTTAAAATATAGTAACTGTTCTGTTCAAATTATATCCATATTTTATTTTATGAAAGTGATGAAATGAAAGAAATCAAACCGATCAGATTATACATGACTAAAATACATGTAGATAGAATGGATGGCCATTGGAAAAGTTTTTGTAATTATAGATTACTGTTGTTGTTGCAGCAGCAGCAATAGTAACGATGCAACGGAAGTAGTAGTAGCAGCAACTGCAGCAGTAACAACCACGTAACTGATCAGAAACAGCTAGCGAATTTTAAACACCGTAATATATTTTGGATGAATTCAGTGCAGCAAATGATGGATAGGTTTCTAGCTAATAATGATACTGTACTGCAGCACCTCTACTCACTTTTGTACGGCAATTCGTGTTTTATTCGGAAATTAACTGCGCATACTGGGGATACTCTTCCCGAAACCAAAATTCTCATGAGGACAACTCGTAAATATTCAGTGATCAGAACAGACATTCTAATGTAAGCGTATCACTCGTGACTTCGGAGGATCCCCGCAAACTGCGCGAACCCGACCCCATAAAAGAAACAGTTTAATGACCTAGCCCAATTTTCTTGATTCACTTTTAGTTGATTTCATCCAGATGCCTATCCATGGAATTTGATATACATTGACATTTAAATTTCCTGGGGTAGCAAATTGACACGTTTTGGCCTGGGAACTGATAGTCCCCTAGGCCTAAGTTAGCATACCTTATTTCAAACACTGCAGACAATTTAACTGTGCTATGTGCGAATAACAACTGTAAACATGCGCTTTGGGAAAGTAGTGCAAGACAGACCAGATCAACCTTTGTTTTGAATGTCGCATACGATTAGAACATATTACAAATAAAAACAGTACATACAACTTCAAACGATTGTAGAAAGGTCTTTAGCTTACGGGCTGCATTACACACCTTTTTCTGTTTTAGAAATTACTGCGCTGTTAGCTGATTACGGAAGATAATCATATGCATATCACGGAAAAGTACGGATATTTACGGAAATTTACGGAAACGTACGGAATTCGATATAAGAGTTTGTAGTTTGATTTTCAAATTTCTGATGTTATTTCATTGACAACTTTCTTATTTACGAACGATTACATATATATTTACTTAAACATAAATTTCTTTAAAAAAAGATACAATTTACGTACATTCCCGAGAAGGAACTCACGTGATCAAAATCACCCGCCATTTATCGAGGACGCTGCATGTAAAGGCCCAGTGAACGGTTTCACCGATTACAACTATAAGGTAAGCAAGAATCATTTTTGGTTTTCCCTGTTACACACATTGTACAGTACTGTATTTATATTTCATTGTTGGTATTGCTTTGTTTATTTCTGTTTCAAGGTCTTGTCCTTGGTACACAATAATTTTCGATCCACATCATCAGATATCGCTTGAAGTTGAACAAAGCGCAGATTGAATTATTTTTATTGTTCTCTCAAACAATTGATATTGTTGACCATGTGATTATTTTTCATTTAACGTACGTTTTATAATAAAACAAACTTCCCTGCCACCCATATATTTGTGAATCATTCATTCTGTGTCATATACTAAATTTCGCCCTATGCACATTTCGACCCGCGCTTTAGAAAAGGTTCAGCGTAAATCACGAAGGTCAACAGTTGTTTTTAGGGGAGTTAATCTATAGCCCCCAGGCCTTCAGCACTCACAGCGCTTTGATTATATTCAGGTACCTTTAAATACATCATAATTTTATTTCATCAACTGTAATGGCCTGTCCGCCGTTACATTAAGGTAAATTCACATGAAAAGAAACGCATTTATTGTGAGAGTAAATATATTCGTTGCACACTTAATCATGACTGGCTGCAGGAAAGTGCCACGTGCAAAGCAAGTTCAATAACTACAAGGTGAAGCACTTAGCTCTAATTTAGGACCTAAAATACAAACATTGCCAAATCAACACGTTGGCCTGACAGGTAAACATGTTCATAGGAAAAAGTATAATAAGTACACTATTTTAGGCTAGGCAATAATTTTTACAGTCTGTCAACAGTCTGTTATCAAAAATGTTCGTTGGTAAGAGCAAACCATAGTTAAGTTATATTCTGTAAACCAGATCCACGGTCAACGGATACCTTCTGCTATTTTTGTTCAGCGGCGAATCCGAGTCTACACGAAGTATTTGATACGCTTTGATACGCACCAAACCAATTTATTTTATTTTTGGTTTTTTTGTTGGGGGGGGGGGGGTTAAAATACTACACGTGCAGATGGTGCAGAAGGTACTAAACAGCGAAATAGTTTTTTCATCAACATGAAAATTTGACCTCATGCAATGTCAAAACGTTAATCTCATGTCATTTTGTGAAAGTAGTTTTCTGTATTTTAGGTCTTTTTAACACAGGTTTATTTTCGTATTCGATATATAGTACAGACTCACTGTTTAACATACCCAAACGACAGCGTACAGAGAAAAATGATGAAACTCATTTAAATGCTAAAGCTTTATAATCACTAAATATTTTGGGAGAGGGTGCGGTTTCAACACCGTTTCATCAGTTAACCTAGTCCTCGTTTCTTGGATGAACCACTTTTTGATCAAGCTTTCTCACAGTACGTGTCACATCGGTATGGAGCGGCTCGAATCCTGACATTTTAACAGTTATAGGTTTAGTGATTACAAGTAACTACGCTTAACCACTAGACCACAGAGACAGGTGTACACACAAGTACATCCAAATACCACAGAAATATCGAGAATTTTTTATTGCCTGAAACTGGCAAAAAGGACACTCGCCAAAATAAAGTGTAACTATATTTATTATCACTTTGTAATAGGTTAGTATATAAAACGATCGTATTTTGACATGCAGGAGTATAGAACCCGGTAAATATGAAAAGTAAGTTAAATATAATAATGAACCCGTTCTCCATTTACACAAGAATTACACATAGTTACCAACATCTCCGTTTTCAAATTTTCTTGTATAATAATAGAATCAGTCGGTATTTGTAACCCGAGCTATTAGATGTATGTGTTATGAATCAGCATTAGTAATATTACTCATGTAATTAGGTGATTATTAGCAGGTATTATAAATTTAAAGTGCCCCGTACAACACTTTCAAACGGCGACGTCGAAAAAACGTAAACTTGACGCCTATGTGTCAAAATATAATCGCCTGCTTATAAAATACGGCACGGTAAAAGTTCTAAATTTTGGCGTATATTTAGAATACATTTTAGTAAAAAACATATCAAAATTTGCCAAAAGAATTACTGAAAATATTTTTATAATTTCGAGCGAAGCTATTTTTTGTGGATAAATTCAGAAAAAGAAGATGGTTTTTTGTCAGTGTCTTTTTGTACAGCATAAACGCAAAGTCATTTAGATTAAATAACCGCGTAGGTAATTTTAATAGCTTTATTTTGATACCAATTGTATTGCTTTACGTCAACAAATGATCTCATTACAGTAAGTATAATACAAAATTTGTCTCCGTACAACCGACGTAAAAATGGCGCGACATGGTCATGTTTGCGACGTCATGGTACCGTTATGTACATAAATAACGTCAAATAAGATATAGATCTGAATCAGAAATATCTTCAAGTTTCAGTTAGTACCAAACACTAAGGTAGACTGCATAATTTTTATATAGTATCCTTCCACCTTAACTATGTTTTAGTTTTTTTTATTTCCACTAAATCTGTCTTTGTTCGTCAACTAGCAAGAATATATTTCAAAATGTATGCGTTCTTCATAATAATTCACTAATTTATAGTTCTCTTTACATGAATTATTTGTGTCAGTATACTACAATATTATGACATCCCGACCAAAAGAAACACAGTTTATATTAAAGGAAAAAATAAAAATTGAAAAAACAACATGCACCCCACCCACTAAAGACAATAGTTATCTACCTTAAACCATAACTCAAGTATGTGGTCTTCACAATTTAGTGATGTGTTATAAACTGTTGATGTGTAAGATTGAAAGAACTGTTCAACTATTTCTATGGTCGAGCATCTGGAGGAGACATTGAACTAGTAAATAAGTGCCAGTTTGAATAATTTCATCATTTGACTTTGTCAGGAAACTTGCACAAAACTGGATATTTTTCATGTAAGTAACCGAAGAACTTAAATGACATGTTTTAACAATATTTGCAACAAAACACACTAATACAGGTTCTTAAAGCTTTTATAACAGTTATTTGATTGTGTATTATGTCAAAAGACCACCAGACTACATTTTAGTAATAGCATCTTTTTTTCACCTGTGTCCATATTGTTTGGTACAAGTTGCCTTAACCACGTTAACACTTTACTTAACGGTGAAACACGTTTTACAATTACAAAAGACTGTCCTCGCCATTTAGAATAACATATCCGTATAGGCTCCGGTAATCCGGGGTTGGATTTAAGTAGACCTTGATTTAAACTGCACCAAAGTTGTTTCCTGTGTAAATGGGGCACCACGTAGACAAGTCTGTGCTCGGGAATCAATACATCCGGGCGAATCTAGTAGTTTATCGACGTAACAGGTCGGTATTCTTAGATATAATATTATGGTAAATACCATGGCACATACCACGTATCGGACATAAACTGGTCCGACGGGTACACCATAATTGTGCGTACAAATATATATGAACATGTGTTCAAAGACGCCTCTTTGTGTACACCATACTATCTGAAGTTTACCCAACAGTTAACGTGTTATAACACGTGCTATATTCAATAGTGTAAAACGTCACTTCATACGTTCATTAATTAATCTTTTACATTAACAATAACAACTTGACGTATTATTATTAAGAATGAAACTAAAATGAAATGAAACGCAATTAAAGTTAACTGATTAAAACTGCAGCTTACATTCACTATGTACAATCATTACATTAGACAAGACAATCAATGATTACTGAAACAAAGTAATCACACAATGGCATTTGAGAAAGATTTAAAACCAAACCAAACTGCCCTTATTCCTCGATGAACTTACAGCAAATTCAGCTACTTTGAAATTTACGACATCTTGAAAACGAAATCATGATATGAAACAAAATATCTTTCAAAAATCTTTTACTGTAAATAATCTATCTACTGAAACAATTTACGAAACAAAATAGAAAACTTAAACTTGATCAAGCTAAAGTAGAAACTTTATATCATCTCGAATGTCAAAGTCATAATACATGTACGTACTGTGTGTGCAATTTTATAATAGACCTAACCCACTATGAACTCGCACTGGTCTGTAATCCGCATTTCGTACATAATCGAGGGGCTTTTTCAATGACATTTGTACAAATACTTTTACTGCAATTGCTCATGGCTTATATTTTAGAAGCCGTTATGTCAGTATTTACATGTACACATGTTTTTCTAGTGAAAAAAATAGACACAATAATTTCAAAATGCACTAAAATGCAACAGTTGCGAGGGCATGTCCTGCTGTAAATACGATCGGACTGCATGGTTTTACAGTGCTAGAACAGTTTCGCCTATGAAACACGTGCTTACAACTATCGCAGCTATTCTAAAATTGTACGCATACGTTACGGAAAAAAGCCTTTTAAAACACAGCTTTTAATTTGGGCATCGATCAGGTCGTTTTGTCATGCATGTTAACTTGAAAATGCAGTTTTAGGATGCACGTCCGAAATCCCTTAATTAAAAGCAAAGAAACGCATAGGTTCTATGACAGTCTCTCGTGTAAAAAAAACTCTGTTGAGTACTGTTGTCTGAAAACGATTATAACATAATCCCAAAATACACTGTATGCGAGAGAACATTTTCTGCATGGGAAATACGTAACGCCTCCGTTGCACATAGCTTACACGAATTAAAATGTTTTATTTGCACAGTAAAGTGGTTTAGTATCAAAAACATTGACTTATAGTGTTCAAAACAAATTCCAGTGTTGCATTCTAAAAAGACAGCAATATATTGTCAAGGAAACTTATTAAGTGTGACCACTCAATTTCTTAGTTATATCATTTCCTATTCGGTGATAACAATTTTATTTATATATTGGATACAAATGTGTTTCGAAATGTTTAATCCTAAGGCATACTTTTGCTACCGTTTAAATCAGAGAAGGCAAAACGCTTAATCTAAATAAACCGGAGCGCCACAGTTTTTAGTAAGTTACTAGAATGGACTTTTTGGAATACTTGGCATGTAACCATTACCATAGAGGTAATGAGTTTATTTCTTTCATTTTATACAGTTTATACTTCTTTTCACTTCTCATTTCATTTTTTCTATTGCTGTTGATGCTATTTACGGAACGTTTGACAAAATACACCGACCTCGTGTTCATCAGCATCGTTTCTTTTCTAGTCATTGACAACGCCATGCAATTCACACCAAGTCATTGTAGCTAATGATGGAATTATTTTATATATTGAATCCGGTTGACAACGCCATGTAATTTATACTAACCGGTATATCACTCAAAAGTAAAATCTATTTCCATTCTAACACGTTAATTTAAACGAAAAAAATATGTTCGAATGCGTACTATTTGATGCGCTTACACGAAGTCACTGCCTTGAACTTGAAGAATTCCGCGCATTACTTGCTGTTCTTTTTTACTCCTCAAATAAAACGTGACAGTCATACTAGAAATTACAAACCATTTCTGGCCCGAAGTTAGTAACAGCTCATTCTTTCGATGATCTTAAATATATCTACCTACTTGTAGTGTTTGACATGTTAAGAGTTTCAGCTAACACAGTAGAGAAGCAATTTGTTACTACAAAATCAACAGAAAATTCTAACCCGAGTCTACCCGTAGTCTGTTTAATAAGCAAAAAAGGACAGAGCTGCTCTGACCAATTGAGGTAGCTGACACTTTTATTTCTCTAGCTTCTATGTATAATTTTAAGTGCCTGCATTAAGCTTGCTTTTGACAGACAGGAAGTTCTTATTTGCTTTGACCGGCCACTTAATAAGCAAGTTGGATGTCAACAAGTAGATACGCAGTGTAAAATTAGTACATAAATCATCAACAGCAAAATTTTGCTGGGTGATAAAAGCAAAGAAATGTATAGTGCAAGTAAAGGTTTGGACCAATGAAAAAAAAGAAAAGTATTAACAGCAACATACTTTAGAAAACTCGAAGACGTGTTATGATATATATTCTTAAAACTTGGGATTGATTTATTTTGCACGACTCATTTGAGGCAAGGCTTTGTGTCAATAATATGTTAAGCGAATTCCAACATATAGCATTTTTTGCAATCTTCAAACCTTGAAGGATTCCAGAAACAAATCCTACAGAAATTATGTTGGAGTTCTGAACATGCATCATGTTTATAGCACCCTTTGTGCCTTGAATAACCTTTAAGTATCAGAAAAATATAGATATATGAAAAATGTATGGGATAATGGATTGCGTGTTTGTAGTAGAACTAAATTAAATTTTGTACATTGCGGCTGATATGTAAATTAGTCCTACCACGCAATAAAATAGGGCTGCCATAAAGTCTGAAAGTTGAAGGTAGGATATGCAGTTGAGACATGTCACATAGACAATTTTATCATACATGTACCAATATGTTGACTTATATTGTCTGAATAGATGTATGTTGTAACCATTTAGATTCGTAAAGCAACTGAAAATAAACAAACAGATGAAAGGAACTGCGCAATAATTAACATACGATCGCAATGACAATCTCTCAAAGTTTTTTAATGACATCTGGTACAATGTATCCATAAATTTAATGTATAAAAGATATATTTTCATGGTATCTATTGTTTGATAAAGTCGGCTACCATACCATTACATTATCACGGTTTTGTTACACACCTTCAAAAGTAAAAAAAAACTGTATCAATAGATTCAGAGGCAGTTTTACCCTGAAAGTTGAATATCGTACAGCCGGTCTACTCACGCCCATAAAGCAGAACCGGGTCTCATGAAATAAAAACGTTCTAAGAACATACAGATAACACAAAGACGACTACGTAAATATAGCCATTAATATAAATTATGCAGATATCCCATAATAGGTATGATAGACTTTATGGCAGCCCTATTTTATTGCGTGGTAGACCTAATTTACCTATCAGTCACAATCCGCCGGGGTAAATTTCCCACAATAGACGTGTATTAATGTTCATTTATTATTCATTCTAGTTGTGCGCAAAGTACCTTGATCATAAGTTAAACTGTTTTGTAAATGTCTTTATTGTTATTAATATTGATATATCAAATTAATTGCACGTGTTTTATTTCGCTATATTAACAAATTCAAATTCAGTAAGGAAAAACGATAATTACATTTAAACGTAAATTTATAGAGATGCTTTAATTTAAGTTTGTGACACGGCTCCGGTGATAGAGAATGGGTATATAAGCCTCAAAGACAACTCTACAATAGGATCTGTGGCGGATATTACGTGCAATTATGGATACGTTACGAGTACACCAAATGTGACATGCCTGACTTCAGGGCTCTGGGAGCCAGCTTCTTGCACCGGAATTGGTAAATATAATCTAATACACATGTGCTACATTGCACCAATTGAAAAATGAAACAAAGATCTGCATAAAAGGTAGAAGTAAAGACGATGAATCAAAAACAGTGTTTGTCTAAATCTATTATTATAGTTTTAATTTTCTTTGTTTTCAATAGTATAATTATATTCCCTTCGTTAAAGCAGCCGATTGCGAGAGATTCTTAGATAGAGGTATATTTGCAATAAATTGAAACTATTAATTTTGGTCTGATCGAGTGGTAAAGACCCTTCCAAAAATTTATACGTTACTCCCCGTATGTAACTAAATAAAGTTAGATTTTAAAAAGTTAAATGTGTTCGTCTTCTTAAGCACAAAACGCACTGTCGATTAAATAGGACCAATTAAACAGTGTTATCTTCTGTTTGAAATTTGCAATACACCAAACTAAAATACAACCGATAGAGCTTACTCTGAATCCACATGTAAGACATTGTTGATGGTTCTATCTGAGTGCTACACTAGAATAGTCTCTAATTTTCAAAATGTATGGAATACAACATAGTTTTAATAAAAGATTTTTCTGTTACTCCGTTTAGATGAAGGCGTTTTATTGACCCTAAGTCGAACTAAGTCATTGGCTTTCTTTCATAATGTTTATAGAAGCACATCTATATATTCAGCTTGTTCACTTCCCGACTGAGGTACCTTTAAAAAAATCATAATTGTAGAAATGTCAACTTGGTCATTTTACGAAAAAGGAATAAAAAGACGTTTATTTTAAGTACATGTATTAACAATTTGAAAAATTAAAATGTATTTACTAATTTTTTAGTGATTCTACTTTCACATACTTGGTGTTTGATGCTATGATATGATTGCACTAGCATTCTAACTAACGCTGCATTCTAAACAATATGAAGATTTTCTCTTAAACTAAAATTATTATTATTTGTATCACAGACTGCGGGACGGTACCTGCCTTAGCGTCCGGAAAAATCAAACTCTCTGACAGCAACAACAAAACATTCGGGGCAACTGCTCGTGTTGTATGTGCTCTTGGCTATCTAGCTAGTACAGAAAGTGTCATGTGTCAGTCGACAGGAGTATGGCAGTCTGCCTCGTGCGTAATTAAAGGTATGTACTACACAGTCTACTTTCTGAGAACATTAGAAATGTATGTGTCAACGAGTTCTGACAAACCATGTGAGTCAATTTACAAACTACATAAAGTTCAGTCTTAGATATTAAGCTCAAATAAATATAGTTATGCAAAGTTGTAGAATTTCTTTGCTTTGCATCACTCGAAAAAGTAAATATAATATCTGTCAGCACCTGTGAGATTCACGGCGGTACCTTTTAGAAATAAAATACATGTCAGCAAACGTAAACTAAAATATCTCGAAAGGCGTTACCAAAGTGTAAAATAATGTTTTTACTAGTACTTATATTACCCATCTGCTTCATAAACTTATTCAAAGACTGTGGCCCTGTCCCGACGGTGAAATTTGGAAGTGTTAACCTCATCAACGAAAACAAAACAACATTTGCAGCGACAGCTTCGGTAACTTGCAGAACTGGGTATTACACAAGCAAGAAAACAATAATGTGCCAGGCTTCCGGACAATGGGAGACACCGAAGTGTAAAGATAAAGGTAAACTTTTCATGGAAGTTTAGGTCAGACTTAAGTATGTATTAATTGGCAAAATATAGCATCATCATATATCGCTTACATAAAAGAGGTTGTCTTCGATATTAGTACATTGATTGCTACTATGATAAAAATTAATCCCCTTTCACAAGCGATCGAAGTTTAATTTTTGTATTTTCTTCAAAAGCCACATACTTAATTTTTCACAAATTATAAACTGGTACATTTCTTCTACTTATATTGACTTCTTTCTGAAATATTCCACTGCAGAACACAGCCGTCGGATATAGATGTATTTACCTTGTTGTCAAAGAGTTTTATATTGTTGTTGCAAATAGTTTTTTAACATTGTTGATTAGTATTAAGCTGTACTTAACGTTTTTACCACAGCTTACGTGATATTTACAGTCACCACAACGCCTTCATCAGGGGGTGCAGAGGAGAACAAATCATCACTAAAACTTCATCTCATCATCGTTATTGTTGTACTTGCACTTATTCCTATAATGCAACTGATTGCGGTCTCTATCATGCAATATCAGATATACGACTTCCGCAGAAAAAGTGATGGTAAGTCCAATATTTCATGTTTTTAAAAACGTTTTAATCTTTTTAAAATTATCATCAAAATATGTTCATGTCATAAGAACAATGCCTGTTTAATTGAAATGTGTCATCGTTTCCATTCCAATAAGGTATATAGTGGTAGAAAAAGCCTGCATCTAATTGCGAAATTAGGCTTTTGCCATTCCAAACATAAAATCCAAACATTTTGTACATTTTGTATTTTACATTTGAATCGTTTTGTAAAGTAAAATATTACAAAAGCATTTTCTATGATTTAGATCAAAATGCCGAGTTTCCAAAACAACTATTGATAATAATTGCCGGGAGCATACCGATTTTGGGATTTATATTGATCTACTTCAGCTGGAAGCAGTTGGACAGGGAGGTCTACCATGGTACATGTATTTGATATTTCATGACTTTAAGTTTTAATGCACTTATGGTCAGAAAACGTTCAGTTAACATTAGCGTATACGACATACATTTTGCATAACCTGACTTTTTACAGGAGGATGTATCCTAACATATCGAGATTATTTTTGCTTTTTGACCTGTATTACTGTACATTACTGTAACTGTTTTCAGAGAAAATAGGTTATGGTAAGTACATGGTGAAATGGCAAAACTATTTGTTAACGAAATATAGCGTTATTTTGCAACATGTAGAGAACATAGTACCTGTTGAATTAGAAGCTTATGGTCGCTACTCGTGCTTATGGTAAAACTATTCTTGTTTCTTATCTAAAGTATTTAGAAAGTAATATTCAATTTTAAAAAGCTTCTTTTTTATTTCGATGCAGTGTTGGTAATCAACACAAAACACATAAAGCCTTTAAATACATGTTTTGTAATTCTACAATGTACATTGTCTGGTTTATATATCGTAGAAAAAGATTTTAGTCATAACAGTTTGAAGTTTAGAACGTCTTTGACGGAAATATGTTGCACTTTATACATATAATCTTTATATGCTCGTATATTTGAGCTCGAGTACTATTTGAACAGTTTTTAACACGTTTATCTAAATGTTTGATTATGTTATTGTTGCAAGACCCTAGCTTTGTGTGAACATGTTTTGCGTTGCTTTCATCCCTTGACATTATCCACCAATGGTTCATGTTTCGATAATATTTGTAGAATAAAATGAGCATTTTCTTCAACCCTTCCCATCAGTACAAGCACTCATAGTAACTTTATTCTAAAATTTCCAGATACTGTTTTTGTTATATTTGTTTTATGAATACATACTATGAGACATACAGTACAGCACAGGCGGATTCCGTTTTGCCGCGCTATAGCGCTATAGAGATAGAGAGACAGAGAGAGAGACAGAGAGAGAGAGAGAGAGAGAGAGAGGGGGAGAGAGACAGACAGACAGAGAGAGAGAGAGAGAGAGGGAGAGAGAGAGAGAGAGAGAGAGAGAGAGAGAGAGAGAGAGGAGAGAGAGTGGACATACAAGTGTCATTACCGCATACATTATACATGTCCATAGAATGTACTAAAATGACAAGAAATGTCTGTAAACATTTTAACAAAAGATGAAAGTCGTACGCTCACTTTGGATGTTACTATTACATGTACAGTTTGTCTAGCACTAATAAACTAATAAACAGAAGTAATGGCCTTTATTTCTACAGATATGTCCTTAAATCAATTCGAACTTCGAAAGTACAGCATATGTGCATTAAGATAATAACATACAGTTATATAATCTTCACTATGGACATATTACAGACGGGGAATATAACATATCTTTGATAATGATTATATTCGTGTTACTAGCCTACCTATACGATAATCCGAGGTATTGTTTTAAATGTAAAAAAAATGTAAAGATACACATTTCACAAAGTTGAATTATTTCAAACAGTTAAAAAAATCGATATGGAAAATAATTAAATTGAAATAATAATTTATGCAAAATAGTCGTATGAGGTGAGGTATTTGTATAACACGTTCATACATACATCTTACAGCGGTTATTAAAACTTACTGGTATTATTACTAAATATGACTGAACATTTATTGGTAATAATATCAAATACATCATTATTGCAAAACACAGCTTTATACATGTGTACAACACTGCATTGTATTTTATTTCATCGCTCTTACCTGTATTGAAAATTACACGCCGTGTAACGCCGCGAGCGGTGGCTTGATTGCTATTTTGTCTTTCAGATGCGGTAATTGAATTTTGCGTACAATTTATGCATGCCGCGTTACGCGTTCGATTTCCCGCCGCGTCTCCATGCTTTCAGACTCTTATTTTCATGCCGCGTGAACGCATATGCGTGGGGTTTCGTCTGGGCTGTACTGTTTATGGGATATTTTAAGACAAATTGTCACTTTCAAAAGACAACAGGAAAAAAACTACGTAAGCGGGTTAAATTTAAGTTTTTTTGAGTAATATGTCTAACCTAAGCAGACACATGCTACACGAGGAGTACATGTATGCGTCTAACTGTTTGTGTAGTGACAAGTTTGGAAAATATTTTATTCTAAGTACTTTTAAATTATAGATACTGGCGACTGTTTAAGTTGTTGTCTCACGATAGTATATTTCCTCTCTTTTCTCTCAGTGGTTTTAATATGGTCTTTCTCAAAGCATAAACGAGTTTATTGCACTCTTTTGAAGAATAAATTCTTATCGTATTTCAGTTACAAAAGACAAAAGGCATCGAGATAATACTACAAACAGCAAGAGTGCGCAGAACGACAGCTTGCCAATGAATGAATCCATAGCTACGTCAAATCCGAACTATGCTGTCAATGGGTAGGCACACTCTTTTCGATTAGGTTCTGTTTTTCTTTTTAATACAATGTTATCCTCTTGCATACTATTATCTAGCAGGTGATTCATTAAACTAAGTTTGGTTCCTAGAAATATGCCATTTAAATGTATGGTCTGCAACAAAGACACTGCATAGCTGTACACTGTCATGTCGTATTTGAAATCCATATATCAATGTTCTGTTTCGTTAAAGCAAACAATTTTTACTGCTTGACCAACTAACTGAATTGTTTTTCTGCTGAAATGAAATAACTTTATAAAACCCTTTTCGCTTTTCGTTTAAGTTCAAAGAATACTCTGCACGAAAACAAAGACCACGAAGAAGCTGTCAATCTAGGCCATGTACATTTGGAGGGACCAGAGAAAAGTGATGCCCCGCAGTATGTTCAGTACATTTAAAAACGCAACCTTTCTTAAATAAAATAGTTTAGTTAAACAATTTAATAGAAAAAACAGTTGCATGTATTTATATTTCCCTTTCCATTGACGTTGGTCTTGTGGTGTAATTTTCTAAAACAACACACACAAAAATCTTGAAAATGCGAAAATCATAAAAATCAATGATTGCAATTACATTTCGATTCTGTCATTTTTTCTAAAAGGTTATCAAAGAAATATGTTAGGAATTTTGTTCACCCAAGAAAAATTGCTTAACATTGATAATGTTTGTCATTACCAAAAAAAAAAACGTATTTTTCTCGCCGAAAATCGTAAAAATCTGGTATGTCTATTCATTTTGTAATGTTGATAAAACTTGGCTATGTTCCCTTGTTTTGTTAATGAAACCACTATTTTAAGCATCACACTTGTAAAATGAACCCATTTTTGTGACAAATTATGAATCACATAAGCGATAATCCGTGAATATGGCAAATTTTTCATTAAAAGATAAACCCCAAAAAAACATTTTTTATTGATGCAAAACCTATCACTATATGTTATTTTAGACTAAAACAATACTTTGGAATTAACAATAAACATGAATTATGCCCACTTTTCTTTAATTGAAACAATCAATATTGATAACAAAATGCCAGCCGACGCTTTTTTCTCGCACAGTATACATCTGAAAATCAATTCCCTGTTAATGTGAATACACAAAGTTTAATTTTCAAAAAGAATAGTCTAGTACTGGTTCTTCCCAGGAACGATTGTTAAGTAAACTGCCCGCCCGTTAAAATGACCAAAAAACACGATTGGAACGGGTGTTTAACTCCTGCAACACAAAATGTAAGTGTTGCGTTTTTAAATGATCTGAGTATATTATCCTTACGAATTCTTATGACACCATTATCGGTATAATCTTCGTTATGTTTCCTTTGGCTAATACAGTGGTGCTTACGTATAACTTTCCACACAGAACGAACGATACACGCACGGTACACGCAAACGGAACGCACGATGAACGCACGATAACCGATGAATGAATCATGAATGATGAGCGATAGGAACGATACACGATACACGATTCCCGATGAACGAAACGAAAAACGATTATTCGATTTACTCGGACATTTTCGTTTGCTTAACAACAATATTATTAACAGATGTCTAATTACAATGTAAGAGCTGAATCGAACCCCCTTAAAGTCCTAAATTATCGATAATTTACTGTAGAACCAAACAGATTATAAGAATAATTAATTAGTAGTTGAATAGCGGCACACATGCTTATTACATCTATAATTAAATATTGTAAAGAATCATCGGACGGAAAGTCCGATTCGACGTATAACCGCTACCTAGCCACTGCTATAATTTTTACAATTAAGAGTGACCGAATGTCTACACAGAAGCAATTTACACGTAAGTGAATTCCCATATCCTTTGCGTCGGTAGAATAACACCTGGTGTAAATCTTGCACGATATGCAGAACGTCTACGTTAGGTTTTACCGGAAGTCAACATCTCTTCTTCCAACAAATATCTCGCGAGAATAAGAAAAAAATGTAACAGAAAGATAGTTTAGATAATTGAAAGTATGATTTTTTTCTATTTCATCAATTTAATCCGATCTTTGAACAATAATATGAATAATACGCGTTTAGGTCTAGGCTAACGTATAAACGTTCTACACGATTAGCCGTCCGCACTATCGCGGACCACTTTTACATAATTCCTATCGTGCAACGTTCATCACACGGAAAGAACGATGCGTTACACGATACACGATCTGAATGATGCACGATGAATGCACGAACGATAAACGCACGATGAATGCAAACGGAATGCACGATACACGCACGATACACGAAAAATTTGCAAAGTTACACGTGAGCACCACTGTAGTATTCCCATCCACGATTTGACCATTCTGTTTCTCGCAGATCTTGCACATGCACCTGTCGAAATCAAAATAAGTACGTGCATTAGTATTTATATGGGAAGATATGAAAGTCTAGATTTGAAGCATAACAAGGAGCAGAAGAAAAATAGAATTCCAAGCTTAACCATTATACACTTTTATTGATAAACTTAGGAAAAAAAGGATATAACGTTCGTCTTTATAGCAGAAGGAAAAATGCTTGAAAGTTATTCTTACAAAGCCAATCGGTGTGTTTCCTTTTTGATAAGGCCTAAAACAATGTTTGTTTCAGGTTTCATGCCCCCAAAATTACGGTAGGTACAATGTAGGTATTTTGTTTTGTTTTTATGCTCAAACAAACCAATTTCTACATAGATTTTAATGAATTTATGCTAAAAAATATTAACACACAAACAAGGCTCTATGGTCGGGGCAAACTAATAGGGTAGGTCGGGAAACCTGAAACAAACACATTTTTATGCCTAAATATACATGTACAATGTACTACAGTACTTGTAATACTTCAGTAGACACTTTCTTAGAGAAGTTCTGTGGAATAAATAGCACCATTGGTAGGAAACTTTTTACTTTTCACAGATTCAATGTTAAACTCCTTCGAACATATCCACGAGGCATCTTAGTAAGGCGAGACACCATTCTAAATATTTCTGAAACCTTTTTATGTAAAAAGGTTTCATTAAATCTCTTGACTAATTATGCACATTTTAGACAGAGAGGCATGATGCGAACAAACATTGATAATACATGTAATATTCACTTGTTTTGAAAAATGCCAGCTTAAGGAAAATCCTGAATAAAGAGAACCAACTTCGTTGGGAAATATTTACGCTAAATGTTTTGTGGATACATTGTACGGCCCCTAATCCCCTGGATATAACAAATATTCATTTCTTTTTAATTTGTCTTTGGTTAGCTTATATGATGACCAAGTGTATGCCATCAGTTGTCAGTCAATATAATGTACAAACTCTAGCTAACAATTTAAGAGCAATTCTCTGTAAGCACCAACACAAATAAAGAAGGGGTCTGGCACGCATGGTTTCAGAACTTGAGAGGTTCCATGCACTGATACTGTAATGGGGCATTTTAAATTCCAAACAATCTTTGTTGCCATGGTAACGTGAATAGAAGATTTTGGCCAAAAATGGCAAAAATTGAGGGTAAATTTCCAAAAAAATGCCAATTTTGTCATTCAATTATAGGGAAACAAGAAATATCTGTTTTGTTTTAATGTTTGTAGAAAGAAAGACATGTAGTTAGTTATAAATAATGACCATAAGTTAATTAACTGTGGTAACTGTTAAGCTTTCTATTCTCGGCTAAAATATAGGTCAAAATGCAAATTTTCATTTTGCTGATATAGTAATACATTTTCCTGAAATCATTGCTCAGTTACATGATAAAATAAAATCAGTGGGCACTTTATAAACAAAAATATTATAGATCATCAGTTTTACAAGTTAAACCATTCCAAGTTAGACCAAAACCTTTTTAATGAACTGTTTCATTAATTTACGCTTAGACATTATCATAACATTAAGTAGGCCAAATGTAAAACTTTCGACGAAGAAACATAATGAGAACAAAATTGATCCGTGTGCATGTATTCACTTGTCAAAAAAGGACAGCAGAAGGAAATGTTAAATTAACGAAAACAACCTAGGTTTGCTAAACACATATTTGGATACGCCCCCTTATCCTATGTGTTTCAAATATTATTCCTTTTTACGTTGGCTTTGCTTACCATAGTAGTATGATAACCAAGTGTATGCTATCCGCTGTCTGCAAATCGCTAACGATCATTAAAGGAATTTTTAAAACCTAAATAAAAATACAAAACAAATTTTCTGCAAACCTCACATGGTCAATCGTGCATCTTTTTCTCGTGAATTAATTTTGAAATGTTATAAAAACAGACATGAAATATCACATAATGGTCTCATAAGATTTCTCCATAGAAATGTACTTTGGGTACATATATGTCTATCATTGATGCCAGGTTTGGAGGCACTATCTGATTTCGATATAGAGACTGAAAAACCTCTCAGTAGGTAAGAGTTCCTTTAAGAAAAAATGACATTAAATTGTTTCTTTGATTTTTCAATGCTAACAGCCTTCAATTCGGAATGGTTATCATTTAAATGTTGATGCCCCTATTCGGTAATGTCATTTATGTAGGCAAGGCAGGGGCCGGGGAACCATCCAAAAAGGTGACATGCAATCTTACTGTTTACCTAATTTGTCTGTATGTTAACATTACACCCCTTGCCTTAAGCTAGGACAACACAGTGTTGTAGCATGAACATGTATACATATATAGATTTTCCTTGTATGATCCTTACCAACATAGTTTGTTGATGAGATGATGATTTCATATTCCGTGAGTCTTTTCCATGTAGAATATTTAAATACAGAAAACATTAAACAGCCACTTAATCTGATATCACCCTTTGCCGAAAATGGTAAAGATGTTTATTCCGTGGTAAAATAGCTGTTTGGATTAGTATAATATGTTTATTACAATTATAAGCGGATATCTTTCTTAAAAAATACTGCAGTACCGTATACCATTCAATGATATACATAGAGTTGCACAGGTGAGTGTAGCGTACCAGGGACACATACAGTGATTTTAGTTCAAAATAGCCTAGTTACTATATATCAATAAGAAGGTACACAACACAGTTTACACATCGACCCACTTTCAGCCTTAATTACTTCATCTAGAATAATGCATATTTATTAAAACCTATTGCATATATAGCATAAGTGTTTATCATTTCTGAAAAAGTTTACTTCAAGGCCCAAACGCAAACCATTTTGAAATAGCGACTGATAATTTCCGGGTTTTTTTTACAATTTTCGCCAACCCGAATAAATCTCACACATTTCTGACACTGAATTCTTCCCTTTTAACAAGCTTTTAAACAATTTTGCCTTGTGTCATCCAAATATTACACAACCGACGCTCGTAGAAATTGATTTAATCAATATTTCCACAAGCTTTCTAGTTTTAATACGATCCGTTAATACAGTATTCATTTTATTTCGTTGATTTATTTTGTAAAGATATACATGCAGCCATACTGATAATGGGAAAAACTAGTTTCAAAACCGTATCGATCGGCCAGGTCTTACCAAGTCTAGGTTACACATCACTAATACATGTCTATGGAATACTGCGTTCAAGTAGCAGTGTTGTGCCGTTCTTGTGTATGTCCACAGTGACGGTTGCGCATTGGAAAATAGACGTACCCGAAATGTGTGAGATTTATTCGAGTTGGCGAAAAATGGTAAAAATTTCGGAAACTATCAGTCGCTGTTACAAAACGGTTTGCATTTGGAACTTCAAGTAAACGTTTACGGAAAATATAATTACGTACGCTATATATGCAATAGGTTTTGATAAATATGCATTATTCTGTATGAAGTAATTGAAGCTAAAACTGGGTCTATGTGCGAACTATGTTGTTTACCTTCTTATTGATATATTATAGTCATTAGGCTATTTTTATATACCAGTCACTGTTTGGGTCACTCACCTGTGTAGAGTTGCTGTTGTACAATAAATGGGTAGATGCGATTTATTACAGAAAGCCTCTATATTGATTAATTGTGGTAAAATGAGGCATTTTTCGCCATAGGTTCTTCTTTGAAATTGTATTTATTTATCATTTTACGTTTATTGAACACATAATCTATGTTTCGATAATATAATCGGCTAGATGTAGGGAGTGCCTCTTTAATGTTGCAGAAATAGCTTTCTGGGTAAAAGGAAATTGCTGCTTATTTCAAGAATTTTAAAACAGAAATATCTTGCGTTGTTACCTGCTTGATAAAACCAAAGTTTTTCTTTAAGTCTGTTTAAAATCAAAGTTATTGTTTCACGCTAACAATTCTTATATTACCGACAATAGATTTTGGAGTTTTTTAATCAAAGGAGAATGTTTTATGTTATAAAATATAGATGTGTTAAGATATGCATTTTATTTTACTACATTGTTAGTATAACATCCCCATATGATTGATAGTCATAATTACTCGAACGCATAGCTTCTCGAACTATTCACTGCGTTCTAAATTCGATTCGAGGTATTTGAAACAACGGTCGTGTTTTCGGCTAAAAGTCGTGACTATGATACGAAACTTCTATCCGCTTTTCCTACCAAGTTCTTTACAATATAGATAACATTTGCTGTGTATGACGATGGCACATTCATAAACACAGTGAATGCTTTAGCCTATTTTAAACTTCTGTCATTTTACTTCCAGTATATTATATTAAGAATGTAACAACGGCTCTAATTAATATCTGTCGTCGTGCTGATTTTGCTGACAATCTTTGCAGTAAATAACATTTCTAAATAAACAAGCCTGTATCCGATAGGTCGCTGATGTTTTCAGTTCATTCATAATTATACATCAGTTTTGCTCTAGTGACTTGTGTCAGCTGTATAATATTTCAATATTTCATGAACGTGTATCATAATATATTTTAAGTGTTTAAATAATATATTAATAATTTTGTATATTTACACATTTATAACACACAAAACGTTTTGTCATTTGGGTTTGATTTCTGAAGAGCAGCGTTTTATCAAAACTATTTTTATTGCAAACCTTTAAAGTACTTCCCCTTTACCGAATCTTTTTTGGAACCTTTGTATCCAGTCGTGAAATGCGGCTAGATTGTGTTCTTGTATTTGTTGGTGACACTGGTACATAGCACTTCAAAGAAAAACTTCTGGGCTTATATTTCTTCATATTTGTTCCCAGAAGGAAATTTCTCAAGCATTAGAAATCGCAAGCACACAGTTGCAATAAGTAAGGCGCATGGTTTACGACATGCACGTTTTCAGATGCAAAAAAAGCCTTAACACCTTCGAACCTGTGAGAGGAGACGTTGTCATGAATAAGATGGGTACCTGACAATCCTTTACTTGTACACCTCTTATTGTAAAACTTTTTAACTTGCCTCAGCATACAGTTATTAAGCGTCCAGTGAAAGTATGACCAGATGATACACTTGAACAACTAGGCGGCTAGAATTTAAAACGATTATGCAAACAACATCTTTTTCGTACTGATAGTTCTCTTGGAAATACATGGGCGTGTTTGATCATTTCGTCCCTCTTACTTGTTATCAGCAGCTCTTCTCTGTGGTAAAACATGTGCACCAAATTTTCGTCACCTGTTAGCGAGGTAAAATTACCAGATTATTACAGTTTTGTAGTTTTTTTCCGAGGCACATTTTAGATGTTGTTTCCTTTGGTCCTCAGAGAACAAACGGAGGTACCCACCTAGCATAAAATGTTCTCGGTTGCAAATGCTTCTTCAGAATCATTTGCACGCTGCCTTTTGATATACTACTGGCTATTGTTTTCACCGACAAGCGGGTATCCTATTTCACCAAAGCCTTTACAGCAACGATGTTTACCGTAGAAATAGAGGATTCAGGTCTTTCAATGCGGTCGTTATCTTTGACAGACAAATTCACAGCTTAAAAGGCTTTATTCCACCTAAAATTAAAAACTGTATGCATAGATATCGACTGAGGTCCAGATATATCACACAGTTCGTCAAATATCTGCTTTGCATATGTATAACGCCTTGTGCGGCATATTATCTAACAACAAATTCCAGTCTTTTCGTTCATGTAACAATGTGATTTGTAAAATGATCAGTGTATATGACTGCATATATTTCAAACTTAAATATATCGGTCTTTTGAAAAGCAATTGTTACCATATAAACAGGTACATTTGTACTGTATCGGTAGCTATTGAAAACATAATTGATGTTCAGTGAAACGTTTTTATATTTATATGGAATAAATGTACGAAGTTCTATTAGTGACAAAACTTTTTGCAGGACTCTAGTATGTACTTGAACATTAAATGCTTTATTTTTCAGCAACCTTCAAGGAACCGGAAGTGCTATGACAAGTGGGTCATCTGCAATGTTTAAAGATGTTAGGAATGAACAGCAGTATCAAGAGGTCAATCATCACCATCATGTTTGTATAATTATTGCTTCTTTGAAGTTTTGCGACACACAGTTGTTTTTCTCTGTGTTTTCCATGTGATTCCTTCTAATATTAATGTCTGGAACTAGAAGATTATGTTTGTATTAGTTTTTCTCCGTAAAGTAAATATCTGCATAAATTGACTGAAACTTCCATAAATGAAAGGAAGAAGTACAAAGTAATTTAAATGACTAAAACTGCGGTAAATATTTCCACCAATTGTGCACCTTTTGTTAATAATGTTATGTGGTCCAAGTTACAAGCTATGCTTTATCTTATTTACTTATTGTTACCGATATTATACCAGTTCCTTATGTATCCTTGAGCAAGGCTCTTGTCTTAACTGTTAAGGAGCATAGTTTGTTATCGTTAAGCTTAAATTGTCACTGATTATTTAGAGTTTATACTGAATTAAGTAGTAGGTCAGTAGTTTTCAACCCTTCTTGATAAAACAGTGTGTTTTGGAGATCTTGAAATCTACCCTTTTGCATAGCCTTCATTTAAAGACTCGACTATTAAAAATCCCATCAGTTTCCAAATTTCCACGTGGGTTGCAATCGTTCAGCAACCAAATCCAGTACTTTTATTCAGCTTCACATCGTTCATTGCTTTAAAACATTCTTCATGTGTCCACTTTACACTTACTCGAGAGCACACTTGACGAGATGTAGGTGTCTGAACCTCATAAATATCTAGCAGACCTATAAAATTCGTCCTTAGGTTGTAAATTGATTGATCTGTGTTTTTATTTCAGGAAAATAATGCACTTCATACTGTCTGTATTTCCAGTGGAAAGTAAAACATTGAGTTATTATTTTAATCTAAATAATGCATAATGTCTCGCTTGTGAAATTTACACTTTTTTCATATGCGCGCTTATTATGCGGCTGCAAGTTTTAGTCTGTGACTGTTTTCTGTATTTGTTCCTTTCACAAATCATTACTTTGTGCATGGCTCAGATGTTTTCAGTTCTGAAGACATTTAATCAGTTTCATATGGTTCTTTATTAATGCATCATTTTATATCTTCTTTTGTCGATCATATGACTCCATAGTAGGTATCGGTGGTAAACGTTCAGTTACGTCCATCTGTCCACCTTAATTGCGAATTCAGTATTTGTCAATGAACATCTGAACACTTGAATTTGTTTTTGCAATGCCTGGTTATTTTAATGACTTATTTTAGCTCTTATTTTGATAACGTAATCAGGATAAATGTTAAGCACCATGATAATTAACCCCTTTACGAAAACTGTTTCAAAAACACAAGTGCAGCTATTATTCCAGTGTCATGTTACTTATTTAGTTTATATAATACAAAGATTCATTCTAGTGCCAAAGTACTTTCTCTATACTACAGATAGTTTCAAATCAAATCATTTTTTTAAATTTACTTTCTTTATATTGTTCCATCGGTCGCTTAATAAACTATTACCCTATTCGTTAAAGTATAAGTTAAATTAATTTCAAAGCTATTTTGCTTTGTCTTGTAGATTTCAAAAGATGTTAAGGACCGGCGACGTGAGCTACCTTCAGTGAAAGCAATGAAAGCCACTAAACTCGTAGAATGTGTCAAAGATAAACCAGACGACTGCCATTATTATCCGAAACATGAAGAAACATGTATCAGTCTTGCACATATTGATCACAATGCTACACATAGTAATCAGCATGCTGCATATGGTCATCAACATGCTACATATAATATTCAGCATGACACACCTACTGATAATCTTGGTACACATAGCAATCATCGTGTTGCACATGGTAATCATATTAATAAAGTCATCACCATGCTACACATAGTAATCAGCATGCCACACTTAGTGATACAGCTGTCGGAACGTAACAGTTGTCACACGAAGCGCACGATACACGCACGATGTACGCACGATACACGCACGTTACACGTACGGTAAAACACGGTACACAATTTAGAACGATACACGATGTGAACGGTATACGAGGCGCATGCTGCACGCTACACGATAGACGGTGTACACGTTTTACGATTACTTTTGACGTTTTACAGTTTACGTAATTTTTTTCACCAATTTTGAAATTTGTTTGTTTTGATTCTTTTTAACAATTTGTTGTCCTTGTACAGTTTAATGAGACCAAAAGAATAAGACCAATAATTAACAGGCTTCGCACCTACACAATTGCAAATATACTTCGGAAAGTTACAAATGTCCTTTGTTTACCTAGGTGCGAAACGAATTACAGCAAGTGTCAAATTTGAATTTGAATATTGATCCCGAGGTGCGAGAAAAGGGGCGAAGTTAATTGCTGTCAACACCTATCCTTGAAGCAACACTACACGAAAGACAATGCCCATTTGTCTTTTTGACAGTCAACATAATTATCTTTTCAATAAATCATTCATAGTTTTTATGTGATTCGAGTCGCGATTATTTTTATAACGATTACATTGGATTGTCCTAAACAAGATGCAATTTAAATAAGGTATTTCACAATTATTTTATTAAATTTTGCTCGGACTTTAACTGATTTTTTAAAACTATCGTTAATTCGTCATGATATGTTTATTTACCCAATAAATATTCAATAGCTTACCTTCTAAAGTATGTGATGTTCCCTTTTTCTGTTATAAGTCCTAATGAATTTCCTTATACATTGTCAACTGCACTTAAAATAATGATGTGACAGCAACAGTTTAGATTTCGCAGAAAAAATATGTCCTTTCCTACAATAGAATATAATTAAATTTCGATTTTCAGGTGGTCTTCCACCTGTCCCTAAAGTCATTATTGCCCGTATTGCACTGGCGAATACAAAATGATACAATGTGAAGTCAGCACTTTATTTCTTTTTGCGGAGATGTACACGCTTAGTAAAACAATTAACGACTGAATAAAAGATCGAATCGTATACCGTATAGGCCTGTCGTGCACCGGGAATCGTGTATCGTATATCGTGTAAAGTATATGGTGCACGTTGCACGATGAATGAAAGGATATAATACACTATATACGATTGACAAAATACACGATGAGCGCACACACCTTATACGCACGTAACACGCACGATATACGCAAATTTTGACAACTGTTACGTTCCGACTACTGTAACCATGGTACACATAGCAATCATCGTTTTGATCAAGGTATATGTCTTTCTGCATTCTTTTTAGTAAGACATTCTGCACAAGAAAGATAAATTGCTGATCATAATAGGTCTGCTGTACAACTATTTTTTTGTTGCGCAACAGAAAAGAGACATATGGCGACTAAATTATTAGATAACGTAATAATATTTATCGTGTTAACGTAGGTCATTCAAATCTGAGATGTACGGCTATTTCAAACGACTATTAGAATTAATTTTATGAGCGTACATACACCAGGGGCTGACATGTTGCTTAAAATTGTACTAGAGAAATCATTTAGAAATAATGAGCGCTGAACAACAAGCAAACTAATTTTGTAAGTGGTATTTAGGTGAAACTTAATGTTCATCATTTTATATAATCGGGTAAAAATTCGAATGGCTGTATCTCCAACTGTTACAATTTTCTAAATATCCCTTGATCGAAAATGATTTAGAATATGAGGTTTATCCCACAATTCTCATTATTCTGTCTTGTCTCAGCTGCTTTATTATTATCAATTTTATTATGTTTTACGGATTTATCAACGAAATATTACAAATCGATCAGTGAACATTGAAAACTGAATGTCAGCGCTTACATCTTTAGTATGTTTCAAAGGTCTCGAAATTTTAGGGAAATTCTCCATTATAGTTGAGATCAAATAGCATGAGTGCATTGTTTCATAAAGTTTAACTTTTTCCAGATGAAGTTAAAGAAAAGATTGGACGTTCGATTTTTGGTATGTATAACTCATTATTTAGTCCAAAGTCAAAGACTTACATCGAACTTACCATATTGTTATTCTTGTTCTCGTTTCTAATCGAATCCAAAAACATTTGTTACTGTGGTAAAATTTAGTTTTATAGTTGTATCTATTTATGTAGGAAATCCTACTAATCGATCAGTGAACATTGAAAACTGAATGTCAGCGCCTACATCTTTAATACATTTCAAAGGGCTCGAAATTTTAGGGAAATTCTCCATTATAATTGAGATCAAATAACATAACTGCATTTTTTCATAAACTTGTTCCATGTGAAGATGGAGAATGGAGTGAAAGTATGAGTAGTGGTATGTATAACTCATCATTTAGTCCAAAGTCAAAGACGAACATCGAATGTGAGACTCTTACCAGATTGTTATTCTTGTTCTCGTTTCTTATCGAAGCCAGGAACATAATATATGACCAGCGACACGGGAAAATGGGCCTTCGGACAAAATACTTCGAAACAAGCTTTCTTGCATATTTTGAACAAACAATATTTCAATATCAATATTGGAAAATTTCAGTTACCTATGTCGACTACATACAAAACTACAACATTTTGAAAAAGTATAACTAAAGCGTCATTGTTCACTCTAAAAATGACGTCACATACCACAATTTGACGTCAAAACTCACTTCAATTTACACGGGAAGTAAACTTTTCCGGTAATCATTTCATAACAGCATCATTTATTTTTGGTTGTAACATTATATACTCTTTCAATATATATCATATCTGATGAACTTTTCATGTCTTCTTTCCACGATATGCCTTTTTCATAGGGTATAGCCAAAATAAAATAAAAGAATCATTTCAAATCGCTGTTGCCATAGCAATGGTCTTGGAGGATTTTGAAGCAATTAGTATGTTTCTGTTGAGGTAAATATAGTGGTTGTTAGATTTTATCATTGGTTTTGCATTTAAAGAGGGTGACAAAAATGTAAATTTTATGGGTTTTTTTATCAATTATTGTCGAATAATGTAACAAATGTCCGAAGGTACATTTTCGCGCGTCGACGTAGTAAAATTTGTTAAAATAGCAAAAGAAATAAAGTACTGGTATCTCTCACTCATTGTTTCATCAATTTGTTTCAGTTAAAGATGTCCACACGTATAAAATAGCGAATGCTGGTAGGTATATCTCATTCATTAGTCCTAAGTCAAAGACATTTACCTACGTGTTCACCTTTGACATATAAATGCACCTGTGTCATAAAGCTTGTTATAGCTTTACAAGGTATGACATGAGGTACGAAACTTAAGATTTTCTTCGAAATTTGGCTTATGATTAATGGTCTACCATCTTCTGTGATCTTATTTCTTGTCTTATGATCATGATTTTGTCTTAAAATGTAGCTGGGATATTGACCTACATGTACACCTTTGCTATATAAATTTACCTCTATTATAGGGCTTGTTATAGCTTCACAAGGTTGGACAAGAGGTAAGAAACTTAAGATTTTCTTTGAAATTTGGCTTATGGTCAATGGTCTACCTTCTCCTGTGACCTCATTCATAGTCCTATAATTATTATTGTTGTCCTAAAATGAAACAGGGTCACTGGTCTACCAATCCCTATGCCCTTATTCCTTGGTCTATATTTATGATTGTTGTCTTAAAATGTAGCTTGGAAATTGACCTACATGTGCAGGTATGATATATAAATAGACATTTGTCATAGGGCTCATAATAGCATTGCAACATAAGACATGGAGTAAGAAGCTTGAGATTTTTTTTTAATTTGGCTCATGAGTAATGGTGTACCAGCTTCTGTGACCTCATTCCTTGTTCTTTAATTTTGAATGTTGTCTTAAAATATAGCAGGGACATAGTCCTACGTATACACTATGATATATAAATGTATCTATATCATAGGGCTCATAATAGCATAACAACACATGGCATGGAGTAAGAAACTAAAGATTATCTTCGAAAGTTTGCTTATGATCAATGGTCTATGCCATTCCTTGATATGCTCATGCTTGTTGTCTTAAAATGTAGCTGGCACATTGACCTACATGAACACCTATGAAATCTAAACATGCATATGTGATAGGGCTCATACTAGCAATACAACATTAGACAAGGAGTAAGAAACTTAAGATTGTCTTCGAAATTTGACTTATGATTAATGGTTTACCATCTTCTTAGAACTCATTACTTGTCTTATAATTATGATTGTTGTCTTAAAATGTAGCTTGGATATAGTCCTACCTGTACACCTATGACAGATAATTGTACCTTTGTCATTGGGCTTGTTACAGCATAACAAGGTAGGACATGAGGTAAGACACTTAAGTTTGTCGTCGAAATTTGGCTTATGATCAATGGTCTACCATCTCATGTGACCTCAATCATAGTCCTATAATTATGAGTGATGTCCTAAAATAAAACAGGGACACTGCCCTTCATGCACAGCTATTATATTTAAATAAACATTTGTCATGGGGCTCAAAATAGCATTACAGCATAAGACATATGGTAAGAATCTTAAGATTTCCTTCGAAATTTGGCTCCCGAACAATGGTATTTTATCTCATGTGAACTTATTCCTTGACCTATGGTTATGTTTGTTATCTTGAAATGTAGCTGGGACACAATTCAACAGGTGCGCCTATGACATATTAATAGACCTAATAGCATTGGAACTGAATACATTGTCTACATGTAATTCACTGACTAAGTAAGTGAATGATTGGCTGATAGACAATTGATTGAGTGAATGATTGGTTGGTAAATTAAAGAATGCAAAGTCGATTTTTTAATTGAACGATTATGTGACTTTAGTTGTACAACTGAATATACATAATTTTATAAAGTGTTTGTTTTCGTCGTTTTCGATGACGGATCTTTGATTATCTTATAAGAACGGACAAATATTGCGACTTTGAACAACCATTCAATCAGTAAGTAAATCTTTCTATCAAACTCAATCCTATTGAACGGCATCTTTAATTTCGACCGAATACTATTCAAAATCGTTTCAATTAACTTTTCTATAATGATTTTTTTAATATTTAAGTCAGTCAATCGCGTAATCACTTAATCAACCATGCAGACATTCAACATTAATATAGCAATCCAACATTCACTCAATCAATCAATAATTCAAGCATTCGTCAATCAATAAATCAATCTATCCTCAAGCTGTCAATTATTTATTCGATTAATCGTAAATCGACCGTTCTCTAAATCATTCAATCAATCAAAATTGAAAACATATGACATCAGATTCGGTAGGCAACTTCAAGAAGAGTTTGACAAATCGGGTAGGCATTGCCCATCTTATCTGTCAAACTCGTCTTGAGGCCACAGGTGAGTATAGCGAACCTGGAACCCAAACAGTACGTATTTATATTTTCCGTAAACGTTTACTTCAATGCCCGAATGTTAACCGTTTTGTAACAGCGGCTGACAGTTTCCAAAGTTTTTACCAATTTTCACCAACTCGAATAACTCTCACACATTCCGGGTGCGCACAACCGTCTTTATGGTCAAAAACGGCGCAACGCTGCTAAATTGAAGCCGCACTTGAAAGCAGTATATGAATAAATATTATACATGTATGAATTATTAATTAAAAGAATAGAATATACCAAAATAATTACTGAATATCATAAGGACCAAACGCTCCATTCTAAACGCCGAAATATGCCGATTAACACGACTTAACTCTTTTAAAACATGCTATTTATGAATTGACTTGTGGAACATGTATATAAGCGCTGTGAAAATAAACCTGTATCAAGTACTGTTTTGGCTAATTTGGTTGATGCTACTGAAATTAAATGCATGAAGCTGAAATATATAAATAATTATAACACTATTTTAAATTTATACTATATACTCAAAGAAAGTTTAGGAGCGTGATAAACCTTACAAAGTATATCACTTTAGACGTTCGGAACTATTTTTGGCTACACGTTGGCTAAATGTACACAAATGTACTATACTTCCGGCATCGCCTGTAATATCAGCAATGACAAAATACAATGTAAAACGAATAGTGTTTTAATATGGGAGTAAAAAAGAACAGTCAAAATTCCATGGAATGCTACGAAAAAAAACATTAAAAACTCCTTTACCATACAGAAGCATTTTAAAGAAAGTGTTATGTATGTATTTTAGAGTTTTAATCGTTACCGGATAATCCATATGACCAACGTGCCAAGAATAGTTTTAGTTATTTTAGGTTACGGTGGATAGTTCAAGACACAGAACACATCGCGTTCAAGAGACACCCACTGGTTCTTTATCATATCCAATCCAACATCCTACCTCGGTTAAGGTCTAATCCGAAAGATCATTAGTAACGTTAGTGGGGGAGCAGGGGATCGAACCTGCGATAACCACTAGACCACTGATCCGCTTCTTAACTGTTATTGCCCACAAGCAATCTTTCCAGTCTGGATGAGTGATGTCACGGCGATATCTCCTTCGACATTTCTTCCCTAATTTGACACTGAAGTGATAAAACCTAGGACCCTTGATTGATGCACACGCACTATTACTGCCCCATAGCCGCTCTACCAGTTAGCTAAACAGAAGGCCAACAATCCGTTTAAACTTCGGATTCATTCAAACGTTTAAACAAGGGCAGTGGTAAGGTACAAATGTAGCTGGACACGGTTTCCCACTTTTGGTCTAGGAAGCCGGCACTGTATTTAATATGGAGTCCTCGAGATCATTCTCGAATACATGAGAGTTTCACTGATATCAGATTAATTTCTAATAAAATAATTACTTTGTTAAGCTTCCTCATAGCATCGATTCAACAGTTTGAATCACATGACATTCAAGTGTTTAACTACATATAACTTCATGCAACTGTAGGTTTAATTTTCATCTTTTATGAGTTTGTAAAACGATTCTCCACTTCTAATCTTGATAAAAAATCAATATTATACTTGAAAGCAACATGAGGAAATATCCTAGATAAAATCATGATGATACAGAGTCGGCTAATAGACCAAAAGTCTACCGTCCACCCAGCAATTTCCTTCATTACGAAAGACATACTTAGAATATCGGCGACAAAAGTAAGCCAAATATTGAAAGTACCCCGGAATAACACGTTATCAGAGGAGTCCGACTCACTACCAGAAACAATCATTAGTTAAATATGGAAAGTCAATGCTCTCTGTTCTTGACTTTAGATAATGCTTTCTATGAAAATGTAACAAATTTAATTAAACTATAGCTAAACAAATCAAAGAACGAATGATCTGTGTACATCAAAATATCAATGTATGTCCTTTTAATGCAGTATTGTATTCAAATATAAAACGATATTATTGTATTTTCTTGTAAGGCCACATAAGTACTTAGATGCAACCATCTGAGTGGTTGGTTCAAAAGCTTGCATCACTCAATATTTGTTATTTACAGCAACTTGCCAACTTTTGATACATTTTATTACATGTATCACAAACTGTTTTTATTTCGTAAAACTTCTTTTAAATTAGCTGTATTTGAACATATTACAGTACCGCCAGCGCTTTACCTCAATCCGCGTTTTCGTGAAAAAAGGCGTTATTGCGGGCCGTATATTTGATATGTGGTTGGAAAATGTAACATGTAAGTGAATAAGTGTATAGTTATTTGAACAAAATGTTATGAAATAAATGAAATTTGGCTCGGAAGGTACGATGAAGAACACTGTTCATTTATGTAGCTTTAGAATTGTCAACAAATTGATATTTCTATCATTATATCCATGTAAACGTCAAATTATTTTATATGCGTTTAATAAGTAGTGAATTTTTTTTATAGTTCGGCCAGTATGAAAACCGATATCGGTCAAACATATCTTCCAGTATCGGGTAATGTGAATACATATATAAACACAGGAAGTGAAGTCAAAGCAGTTTGACAAATCTTTAGTGGGAAAGTAGCATATAATTAACATGATGACATAAAGCGAGTAGGATTGCTCCCATTTGCTTCGAAAAGTTGAGCTAAAACATAACAGTTACCATGATTTCCTTTTGTCCTCTTTTTTAATTTCAAACGATGTAGCTGTATCTCCTAAGATAACTGATACTACAGTAACTCTAAAATTAAAAAAAAACTATAGTCATGGCGTTTTTGCGCACTGAACTTTTCTCGTTGTCCTTTATGTATGAAGTAACATCCGTTCCAGCGGTGTTCATCGTTTAATAAACAATTATTTGTAGTACTGATACGCAGTAATAAGCCACGTAGGCTATCATTTAGCGTCATGCGGCGCGATATGACGTCGTGTTTACAGCATATCGGTTCCCACGTTTAATACAACATAATTGTTCTACTCTTTGTATTTAATGACAAAATCGTGAGTCATGTTAGAATGATAAATGATGTATCAATTGATTCCCTTGTATGTTTTTGAGTACTGCTCAGCACAAGAAAAAGTAAGGACCGTAACTCTAAAATAAGTTTAGCTAGAGTTTTTGTTATAGTGCACTGTACTTCCTCTCATTGTCCTCTAACAATTTATGAAGTATCATTTGATTCCCTCCAATTCTTTTTTAGTTAGAAGCGCACAAGAATAAGTATCGAAAGGGCAGTAACTCAAAATATAAGGTTTTTCAACTCTAATCTCTATCAATATATTAAGTATCAAGTTATGATGCGCATGGAAGCAGGACAGATGGATGTATGTCCGATGTGATCACTATATGCCACTGCTTTTGAGAAGAGTAATAAAATATCACTTCTGAGAGTGTTGGTCATATAAGGGCAACTGGTATATATATGACATTGAAATATAATGTAACAGTAGTCTTTTTCAGTCAATACTGATTATTCCATGTACCCTTTGTAATTTAGACTTCTTGTGACTGTATGATTAGCATAATAGTAGGGACACTTGCTTCGAAACATAGGTTCGAATTGCTGCTATTGAAGTTTTTGAGACAGCAGGTAACATCACCAGATTGGACAGGCTGGTTTTCTAAAAAAATATGTCCTCACTATGCCATTATCTGTGCGGCTGGTTCAAATCTTTGCATTACTGATAAACTGAAAGAGTACATTTGCGTGAGAAGTAATGACGTCACTGGGATGATGTAACCTTTCATAATTTGGTCTCTTGGAAACAAAATACTGTGACCGTTAAGTCTTGATATTAAAGGTTAGCAAGATGCACGATACTGTCACAATCAAAAACAATGTTTAGTTTCTTAATCAAAACTGTTTCATGCGACATGTGTACAGAGTAACCCCACTGACTGTCACCTCTCACCAACAGCCCCTTCCTTATAACAGCCAATTTGAGTTTCCACAATTAGTTTTTCTAAATGTCTTACCTCCCACCAACAGCCACCTCAAAATTCTGGTCAACATCAACTACTTTTAATTCCGAATTGACAGAAAACCTCTCAAACGGCAAAGGAACACAATAACCGACTGTCCAAATTTTGACTGGAAAAGCTTTCCGTAAAGCAATTTTCAAAAATCATCGTCTGTGCATCTCAACTATTAGGTTCATTTTCAGAGAATTTACATAATAACCATTCCTTGGTCTGACTTTAACATAAAGATTTAATTCAATAATCCAGATAAATCTCACCTTTATAAGAAAGTTTTTTCACAATGTCTAGTACTAAAAAAACCAACAAAAAAAAGCTGATCATATATAGTAAGTCCAAAAAATCCCTCTGAGCTAAAGCGACCTCTGGACAACAGCCCATTTCCAGTCATCCGGAGGTGGCACTGTATACTTACAGATTTGAATTCCATTTCTATAATGCTTTCTGCACGGGAATACATGCAAATTTGAAAAGTCAGATGGAGCTACTTCCATAACTAAAACTCTGCTTACTATTCTGAGTGCTTTAATGTATTCAAGCAGTCTGTTTTACTATTGCATAATTCCATAGGCATATTTGAATAAGGGATATTGATAGAAAACTGGTATTTGGCGATTTTTAGTAGCTGTATGAATAAAAATAGTATTGTATAAAAGATTTCTTTTGTAAGAAGAACAACATACTGATAGTATTGGACAATTTTACTCGAAGTTAAAATGAATATACCGGTATAAGCAAACTGAATTATTTTGTCAATGACAAGGACAGTTGTAATTCTTGCCATCATTGTGGTAACTAAATAGCTATTGAATCTTGCAGCTAACACCACATAGTTATATTTACAAACATACATGACATTGTATTCACTGTCTGGGGTAAATTTCTACTGATAAATCTGGTCATGAGACTGACAATTCATAATAGTAGTAAATCATACAATTATATAATAGACACTATTCTGGAGACAACAATAACTTTTTCAGAAGGTCTTTATAAAAACTGGTAACAACACAAAAACTCCTCTTTTTTTATATCACCCAAAGAGATTATGATTGAAGATACTAGTACATGTACATACTTGTCTAAGCAAGCTGTATTTCCTGTGGTTATTTTATGTGGTCAACAGTGAGATTAATATTTGTTTGCATGTAACCAGAAGCTATTTTTCGGAGACCGTACGGATTTTAAAAGTTGGTGGAATCGTACGATTTTATAAATCGTACGGACAACGTAAGGATATTTGACCAAGGCATAAGTAAGAAACATGTGTGACTAAAGTAAAATCTATTAAATAGTTGTAGTGAGTATTTTCACTGTGTTTTGGAGATCAATTTTGTAGTAAAAAATCAAAATCTCCAGACCTTACTTTTTGCTTTTACATGTACGTTACACATTCAAATTTTAAAACTGCATCAGGTGAAGTCAAAAGCAAGGCCACCAGGTCAAATTGCAGAAAATCATTTGAACACTGGATACATTTTACCATTCAGTAAAAACGCGTATTATTGTGATAGTTATCTTGCCTTCAAATGCTTTTTCTTCTCTCATTTTATTTTGCGACAAAAATGTGTGGTGTTCCTTTTTTCTCACACTAAACCGTACATGGATAGCGCTACAAACAAGTATTGACTTAAGATAAAACGTAGGAAGATAAAACGAAGGACTGCCGGTGTAACGTAAAATATATCCCCCGTCGAAAAATGACTCATTGCACGTCAAAGCCTACTTTACAGTTGCGTCTGAACAATTATAAAAACACTAATAACCAAATTTCTACAAAACTGAAATGTTTGAGGGTACATACTGCAGAGGTTGACATATTGCTTAAAATTGTACTAGAGAAGTCATTTAAAAGTAATGAGCACTGACCAACAAGCGAACAGTTTTGTAAGTGTTCACAATTAGATACTGTTAAAAAGGAAAACGTGTTTTTCAGTATAAATATAAGTACTGATACATGTAATTGTTTGCCTTCTGAGGGTATGCATAATATTGATACCTATTGCGTAGCAACACTTACAAATGTACGCTGCTAAATTTCTAAAATGGACTGATCATGATCTGCACTGATCGCAAAATGCAGAATCATTTTCCGCTAGCGTGACAATGGTTAATTATCAAAACAACGATCTTTCAGTGGTGCCTACATCTGCATAAACAGTAGATGAAAGTAAAAAACAAGTATCAGTCTAAATACTGTCTATCCGCTTATTTTTGGAACCTTTTTATGCGATTTATAATCCTCGTTATACAGTTAATCAGATTATACATGAAATGACAATTATATTACACTATAAAATAAAATGTTTAACTGATGCATTTAATTGATAATCGGACCCACAGGATTAGAAATCACAAATAAACACGTTGATGATTTTGTAGCATTTACTCTTTTTGAAGCGGGTTCGATTCCTACCTGCGGATTTAAACATTTATAAAACGGACTTGTTCGTCATTGTTTAAAGAGACAATTGCCTACTTCCAGCAGATTATATTTTTGTAAAAAAGATTATGTGTTTAATGAACGGAAAATAATAAATAAATACAATGTCAAAGAAGAACCTGTGGCGAAAAATGTGTCATTTTACCACAATTAACCAATATAGAGGCTTTCTGTAATAAATCGCATCCACCCATTAATTGTACAACAACAACTCAACATAGATTATTGTGGAGCCGCCGCGGCGCAATGGTAGCGCGTTCGCCTCAGGATCGAAGGGCCCCGGGTTCGATCCCTACCATCGCCATGTCGGTAGTGTTCTTAGGTAAGACACAATTAAATTCACATTACCTCTCTCTCTTCGAGGTTGATTCCATCTGGAATGAGTCTCGAGAGCGATTAATATAAGTTGTAAGAACTTGTTTCGCAATCGAGAATAAATAAATTAGTATAAACTAACATAGATTATTGAATGGTTTACGGTACTGTAGTATATCTTAAAAACAAAAATAATATCAAACAGGGAATGCCACGTACCAAAAACGCAGCCTCCCCAAAACGAACCCCACAGCACCCAGAAGTGCACACCACCAACACACACACACACACGCACACGCACACACACACGACACACACAATCATGCACACACACACATATACACTACCAACACACACTAGCATACAAAGCAAACACACGAGGACAAAACGAACAATTAAAGGAACACAGTGGGGCACCGCCTTGGAACGGTCAGTGGCAAAAACACCACTGGGGAGCTTAAACCGGTTTATGGTGCGCACCCAACCTCACTCTTACCCCCTTAAACCGCTGATTTTATCGATAATGACTGTGAATGCATAGCTTAAACTTTTAGGTTAAGTTATAATACTTCCAAAGATTCTATTATTTATATTTTGGAGGTTATTTAGTTTGACATCAGTTATAGGGTATGTCCCTTTAAAGAGGTGCTTGCTGAAAACTTAATGACTGTATACTTTTATATAGATAAAAATGATAGTTCCCACAGGCCGTTCGACATGAAAAGTAAAAAAAGTAATGCATTTCGTGACTGATTCTTAGACTGATTCTTAGTTGTCAGATGCCTTAATCTTTTTATGTCCGTTCCTGCGTCCGTATGTCTTTCTTCAGACATAGTTTGTGTACTGTATATGTGTATTCATCTAGTTCAGTTAGATATGTAATATACCTGTACTTATAACTACTGCGTGTTTATTCTGCATGTTTTTTTTTTTTTTCAATTTGTTCAGAGTACATGTAAATTGTACATATTACCAACGACCTAACAGCTATAAAAATTCCCCTTACGTATAGGTGTTTGATGTGTTGTTCAAACATACAGTGGTTAATGCATAAAATGATATGTTTCAAAGGCCGTACTAAGTACAATGTATATACTTAACAGTCTTTCAATTTTTCATATGTTGGCCGCGATAGCTCAGTTGTAAGGGTGTTTGCCTTCGGAACGGGAGGTCCCGGGTTATAATCCCAGCCGGAGAACAAGGTGTGCCCTTGGGCAAAGACACTGATGCCACACGTGCCTCAGTCCACCCAGCTGTAAATGGGTATCAGTGATAAAAATCTCGCTGTCTCTCTCTCTCTCGCAAACGTGATGACATCTGGAGTGAGTGTCCGAAAGCGATTCAATAAGCTGCGTAGCTTTCTTCTCAACCAGATTAAATAAATTCGTATAAACTACTTTTTCATATGCAAGACGCATTTTAAGAAATATGTATTATTTAAAATGAAGAATATATATTGGATTGTTTAATTCATAAAATAGAGGGTAATACGGTACCTAAAACGGAGTTTCACTATAATTTCTGTTTAAGTAGATATATGTTCTCAAGCTTTTGGTTTTCATTGTTGTGAATGGTATCCCTGATAAACGGAGTATACGTTAGACATTAGAGGATATCTACATGTATATTTTGTCGAACAGTGCAAACAGAATGTTTTCTGGATCAAACAAAACATACATTATCCCGGGATTTCCGGCTGACTGTCACCATACAAAGAGCTGGTACGTTACAATAATTAATCGATCGCAAATGAGTTTAGTCGTCTCACAAAAATCATGCAGACGTCCGATCGTACATTTGTATGTCACATGAATGTACTTCTAGCAACTTTCTCGTCTCACTTTAAATTCAGAAAATTTAAAAATGATTATGTCCCTATGTTATTAATCTCTTTCAACGTATACGTATCATATAATTATTATGTTCTTTACTGCTTTCCGTGACTTGTTCAGTTGCCAATGTAAATAATACTGTATTTTTAATTTTAATTTTTATACTAATTATATAGCAAGTTTTTACAACTTACAATGTACATTTATCGCTCTCGAGACCCAATGAGATACAGACAATGTGGACTAAAGGGCCTTCTTGGTAGTAAACTTCCATACGATGTAGTATATGAATATTAAATTCTTTATACATTCAGATACATTTGTTAATACAATGTACATACAAAATGTAAATAATCTTCACAAGGGAAAAATTACAGACGATGAATATAGCATATCTTTCATAATGATTATACTCACGGTTATAGCCTACCTATATGATAATATGAAGTATTGATAAAAATGAGAAAATTGTCAGAATACATATCCAATAGTTAGAGAAAAAACTCGATTAAGACAATAATTAAATTGAAGTAATAATTTATGCCAAATATTCGTATGGATAGAGGTATTGCTTTTTCATCTCACATTTCTAAAACACTTTCAAAAATTACTGGTATTTATTAGTGAATAAGCTGAGTATTTATTAGTAATAATATCGTATACATCGTTATTGCAAAACACAGTTTTATACATGTGTGAATTTGTACAATCTTATCTGTGTTGAAAATTACATGCCGCAAAACGCGAAGAGACGCGGTGGGACTCGTTGTCGCGCGTATTTCTATTTTGTCTTTCAGATGCGGCAATTGAATGTTGCGTGCAATTTTACATGCTGCGTGACGCGTTCGATTTTGCGCCACGGCTCAACGTCATGAGCCTCTTATTTTCACACCGCGTGGTTTCGGCTGGGCTGTACTGTATAATTTAAATGCCGGTGCCTCCAAGTGCAACTTACGTTTTTACTAAATATTTCTTATTCGAACTTCAAGATGGTTGTGCAGATGATGTATAATCCAAAAAAATCTCATTATTTTAACTTTCTTCAGTTGCTTCTTCATTATAATTATTATTAGTAGTATAAGTATTATTATTATAGCTATTTTTATTTCGTTTTATATATCTATCTAAGAAATATTGCTCACAAACAGTGAACATTGAAAACTGAATGTAAGTGCATACGTCTTGAATGCGTTTTAAAAGGCTCGACATTTTAAGGAAATTCTTTATCAAAATTGAAATCAAATAGCATAAATGCATTGTTTCATCATTTTTCCAGATGAAGATGAAGATGAAGATACGGATGGAGGTACGACTTCTGGTAAGTATAACTCATTGTTTAGTCCTAATTCAAAGACAAACATCGAATGTAAAACATTAACTGATTGTTATTCTTGTTCTCATTTGTTATCAAAGTCAGGAATTTGTGACTGTAGTAATATCTACTAAAATGGCTTAAAACTGGATAACTGGTATATCACACTAAATATTGAACTCTTAATATCTTAATATTATGACATAAATCATATTGTCTTGTCTAGCATTTTGTAACAAGAATATCAGTATCCCAATACCACATTTACACTCTTGCATTATCAATCACTTAAACATAAAAATACAGATATATGTGATTTTGTACATACGCTGCCACGCAAGTTGATTTTCACCCCTATTCTCTGTCTCTGTCTCTGGTTCTCTATAACACACACGCGCGTGCGCACACGCACACACACAATACCAGCACACCTGTCATAGTTTCGCGGTAATGAGGGTCTTTTTTCATATAATGACTCTTTGCCAGCTGTCTGTTGGAGTGGGTGTTTTAATCGATTTTTTTAGTTTAAAACTGCGTTAGGATGATTGTTAACTTAAAATGTAGCTGTGACATTATCGTACGGGTATGCCTATGATATATTAAAATACCTATGTCATAGTGCTAAAAAAGCATTACAAAATAAGACATATGGTAAGAAACTAAACTCTACGAATTTGGCCAATAACCAATAGTCTACCGATTCCTGTGCCCTTATTCCTTGGTCTATATTTATGATTGTTGTCTTAAAATGTAGCTTTGAAATTGACCTACATGTGCAGGTATGATATATAAATAGACATATGTCATAGGGCTCATAATAACATTGCAACATAAGACATGGAGTAAGAAGCTTGAGATTTTTTTTTTAATTTGGCTCATGAGTAATGGTGTACCAGCTTCTGTGACCTCATTCCTTGTTCTGTAATTTTGAATGTTGTCTTAAAATATAGCAGGGACATAGTCCTACGTATACACATATGATATATAAATGTATCTATATCATAGGGCTCACAATAGCATTACAACACATAACATGGAGTAAGAAACTAAAGATTATCTTCGAAATTTGTCTTATGAGCAATGGTCTACCATCTCCTGTGACGTTATTCCTTGTCCTATAATTATGATTGTGGTGTAAGGATATAGCTTGGACATTTACCTACGTGAACACTAATGATATATAAATATACCTATGGCATAGGGCTAATAAAAGCATTACAATATAAGTCATGAAGTAATAGACTTTAGATTTTCTTCGAAAGTTTGCTTATGATCAATGGTCTATGCCATTCCTTGATATGCTCATGCTTGTTGTCTTAAAATGTAGCTGGCACATTGACCTACATGAACACCTATGAAACATAAACATGCATATGTGATAGGGCTCATACTAGCAATACAACATTAGACAAGGAGTAAGAAACTTAAGATTGTCTTCGAAATTTGACTTATGATTAATGGTTTACCATCTTCTTAGACCTCATTACTTGTCTTATAATTATGATTGTTGTCTTAAAATGTAGCTTGGATATAGTCCTACCTGTACAGCTATGACATATAATTGTACCTTTGTCATGGGGCTTGTTACAGCATAACAATGTAGGACATGAGGTAAGACACTTAAGTTTGTCTTCAAAATTTGGCTTATGATCAATGGTCTACCATCTCATGTGACCTCATTCATAGTCCTATAATTATGAGTGATGTCCTAAAATAAAACAGGGACACTGCCCTTTATGCACAGCTATTATATTTAAATATACCTTTGTCATGGGGCTCAAAATAGCATTACAGCATAAGACATATAATCAAGTGTCATATTCATAGTGTATAGCTAACAGTCTTGTACACAATACTTTCCATATATCTAAAAGATTTATTATTTTTGACCCTCTGAATATGCACTGCGAGTACACTTTGACCCCCAAATACTTATTGAACTAAAATTTGATGTACATTGCTTGACAACATAGAGTTTACTTTAAATGTCGATATGTTCTCAAACTATAACATGTCATATTCAAAGTGTATAGCGTGATCCATAAATACTACACACTTATGTATTATATCATCTACACCTAACGATTGAAACTTATGCTTGCATATCTACACACTTCATGTTTATTATCAACTTCTTCTCCACAGACAGTCCATCATATAACAGTATTCCAAATGGAACTCCCGAATGCCATAGCTATCTCTTCGATTCTTTTATCTTCATCTGTCTCTATCCTAACTAATCTGTTTGGTCACACCTTGTGTAGTGGAAACTCACCCCTCTTCAAATTACATCCCGGTATCACATGACTGTCGATCTTATTTTGATCTGCAGGGTGAGGGTAGGCCTCTTCGCTAGCACACAAAGTAAAATGAAGGGTATCTCTCATTTCACAAATTCCGAACTAGTAACGTGGCTAGCCATAATTCTACTCCTTTCAGGTGATATACAGGAAAACCCTGGTCCCGATGACATTGAATCGGACATGTAACAGTACTCTGTTATAGAGGACTTCAACAGACACTTATCCTTTGTGCACATCAACGTACAAATTTTTTTTTCCAAAAAAGATATACTTGAATGTGAACTCAATCACTTTGACATAATTTCTATCACTGAAGCCTGGCTAGGCGAAAACACTTCAACTGACTGTTTGTCCTTTGAAAATTTTTCTACTCCATTCAGAAGAGACAGGGTTGATGACAACCACGGTGGTATTCTTGTTTATGTTCGAAACCATATACCTGCATTTGGAAGATATGATTTGGAATTAAATAACATAGAAAACGTTTGGTTAGAGTTAACAATAAAAAATAAGAAACTTCTACATGGTACCTTCTATCGCCCTCCAAACTCTTCTCCACTAGTATTTTCAGCCATACATAATTCAATTGGTCTTGCCTATGATACAAATATTAGTGACATTGTCGTTACAGGTGACTTCAATCTCGATATGTTCAAAAATAACACAAACAAGAAAATTTCAGAAATCACAACTCAATACAATATGACACAGGTAATAAACGAACATACTAATTTCACTGAAACCTCTCGCTCTCTAATTGACCTTTTCCTAACATCATCATCTTGTACAATTGCTGTTGCCGGAGTTGGCGAACCCTTCTTAGACCAAACGATACCCTATCACTGTCCTATCTTCTGTTGCCTCAAATACGACAAAACCAAAACGCTAACCTTTAAACGCACAATATGGAAATTTGACAATGGGAATTATGTTGTTCTAAGGGAAGCATTATCAAATGTTGACTGGAATTCCTTAACTCATGCAAATATAGATTTGCATGCCCAAAACATATCGGACAAAATACTAAGCTTATCATTTGAATACATACCAAGCAAAACTATTACAGTCAGAAATGGCGACCCGCCATGGATGCACAATGAAATAAGAAAGCAAATCGTGAACGCCTATATATAAAAGCAAAAACGAGTCAGTCAAATCAACACTGGGATAAATAAAAACATGCACGTAACAAAACAACAGAGCTAATCCGTAAAGCGAAAGCACAAATGGCAACCAAACTCTCTGAAAAAGTAAAAAATGCAAACCTTCCTCCATCAGATTACTGGAAAATACTCAAACAATTTCTAAATCCACATTCCAACAATAATGGCATTCATATCTTAAAGCACAACAATACCATATACACTGATAACAAAGATAAAGCAAACTTACTCAATCATTATTTTAAATCACAAACAGATATTCAGGATGAAAACAAACTTTTACCAGATCTAGAAACCGATTTAACAACACCCTCACTAGAAAGTATATCAACTAATGAAGTTATAGTTAATATAGTTAACCCTAGTTCTAAGATCGCTCAGTCTGGGAAAAGCATCCGGGCCGGATTCAATAAGCAATATAATTCTTAAAGAAACAGCATCTGAAATATCTTAACCACTTTGTGACCTTTTCAATCACTCACTGCTAATTGGGAAAGTACCTTCACAATGGAAACTAGCACACGTCTGTCCGATATTTAAGAAAAATGACCCACAAGACATTTCTAACTACAGACCAATATCTCTACTTAGCAATATCAGCAAAGTATTGGAAAAAAATATTCACAAACATACCTTTAACTTTTTTCTATCACAAAACACAAAAACTTCTTTACAATCTGGATTTGTACCGGGCGATTCAACCACAAACCAACTGGTATTCATGTATAATAGTTTCTGCAAAGCACTGGATGAAGGAAAGGAAGTTCGGTCTATCTTCTGTGACATTTCGAAGGCTTTCGATAGGGTGTGGCACCCTGGTCTTCTATATAAATTGCAGACTGCTGGCATAAATGGAACACTGTTAGCATGGTTCAAATACTATCTCTCTGATCGGACAAAGCACTTGATGAAGGAAAGGAAGTTCGGTCTATCTTCTGTGACATTTCGAAGGCTTTCGATAGGGTGTGGCACCCTGGTCTTCTATACAAATTGCAGACTGCTGGCATAAATGGAACACTGTTAGCATGGTTCAAAGACTATCTCTCTGATCGGATGCAAAAAGTTATTCTACCTGGTACTATGTCTGATCCTGTAACCATTTCTGCTGGTGCCCACAAGGTTCCATTTTAAGCCCTCTTCTCTTCATTATATTCATCAACGATATTGTCCTTCAAATTAACTCAAACATCAGACTCTTTGCAGATGACACTAGCCTGTACATTATTGTTGACAATCCAAATACAGCTGCTGCCACTCTGAACCAAGACCTGGCTCAGATCACAAGATGGGCTGACACTTGGCTGGTCTCCTTCAATCCAAACAAGACGGAATCACTTCTCATTTCTCGTAAGGTTAACAAACCAGTGCATCCACCGCTTGTCATGAACAGCATCTCTATATCTGAAGTAGAATCGCATAAACATCTTGGTTTAATTTTTTCAAAAGATGGCTCTTGGCATCAACATATAAACAATATTAAACAAAAGGCATGGCAAAGAATTAACATCATGAGGTCACTAAAATTTATCCTTGACAGGCGCTCTTTAGAAACTATTTACTTCTCTTTTGTAAGGCCAATCCTTGAATACTCAGATGTAGTCTGGGATAACATAACAAAACAAGAAGACCTTGAGCTTGAAGCAATCCAAACTTATACTGTTCTATAAAATGAATAACGGACTAACGCCATCATATTTTACAGATCTCGTCCCTGAGAACGTCGGGGAGACATCACAGTACAACTTGCGAAACGCAAACAACTCCCGCACTCTGCCCTGTAACTCCCAGCTCTATTTCAATTCTTTCCTCCCGTCAACTATCAGAGAATGGAACAATCTACCCCTTGACGTCCGAAATGCTAAAACACTACATATTTTAAAGTCACGCATAAATACACCCCGTCAACAAGTCCCTTCGTTCTACTATATTGGTGACCGACAACTCCAGGTCCTGCATGCTAGACTGAGAATGAACTGTAGCTCACTCAATGAAGAACTATACACAAAAAACATTATCCAGAGTCCAATATGTGAATGCGGTGATGTCGAGGACAACATCCGCTACTTCTTCCAATGTCCAACATACACAATGGAAATGCAAGAACTACGCTCATACTTGCAATCAATTACCCAAACTGTCACTATAAACACGCTTCTCTATGGCGACCAATGTCTAGACCAAGCAGTAAACAGAAACATGTTCCTTGCAGTCCAAAAATACATTCACAAATCAAAACATTCACTAATACACACGAAAAGCTTTAATTAGTACTTTCTAAAACAAAATGATCACACGCCCTAAATAAATATTCACACCAATACTTACACGCCTTTCTTTAATACGTATATCCCTATATTCCGACACGTTCTTTCTATAAAAAAATCATGCCATAAAGAAATCATATAATAATCTATTAGTATCCTAAGCAAACTCAAACCCAATAAACACACTAACGACAGAAACATAATGATACCTACCTAGTTTTCTCTCACATCGTGACCATAACAGCTTCGTCTCTCTATTTCCTTTCTCTACTCCCTCATAGTCCTTCTACCTTTTCAACTATGTTGCAGAACTTCATGCTTGAACAGTTAATCAAAAACATGCACTTTTCACGTCATTAACACAGCATTTTACAGATACGACTTTGCTTAAACCATATGAAAACACAACCGCAAACAACCTATTGTTATGCATGTATTGTTAATTCTGAATGTTGTTACTCCTTAAGTTACTAATCCATGTTTAGTAGTAATTAAATACTCCTTAGGAAAGAGTTTACATAAGCTTTTAGCTTCCTTCTCAATCCTAATAATTATGTTTGTTGTATTATTGTGAACTATATGCATAATAAATACTGTTTAAACTAAGACATATGGTAAGAAACTTAAGATTTCCTTCAAAATTTGGCTCCCGATCAATGGTATTTTATCTCATGTGAACTTATTCCTTGACCTATGGTTATGTTTGTTATCTTGAAATGTAGCTGGGACACAATTCAGCAGGTGCGCCTATGACATATTAATAGACCTAATAGCATTGGAACTGAAGACATTGTTTAATTCACTGACTGAGTAGGTGAATGATTGGCTGATAGACAATTGATTGAGTGAATGATTGGTTGGTAAATTAAAGAATGCAAAGTCGATTTTTTAATTGAACGATTATGTGACTTTAGTTGTACAACTGAATATACATAATTTTATAAAGTGTTTGTTTTCGTCGTTTTCGATGACGGATCTTTGATTATCTTATAAGAACGGACAAATATTGCGACTTTGAACAACCATTCAATCAGTAAGTAAATCTTTCTATCAAACTCAATCCTATTGAACGGCATCTTTAATTTCGACCGAATACTATTCAAAATCGTTTCAATTAACTTTTCTATAATGAATTTTTTAAAAATTTAAGTCAGTCAATCACTTAATCAACCATGCAGACATTCAACAATAATTTAGCAATCCAACATTCATTCAATCAATCAATAATTCAAGCATTCGTCAATCAATAAATCAATCTATCCTCAAGCTATCAATTATTCATTCGATTAATCGTGAATCGACCGTTCTCTAAATCATTCAATCAATCAAAATTGAAAACATATGACATCAGATTCGGTAGGCAACTTCAAGAAGAGTTTGACAAATCGGGTAGGCATTGCCCATCTTATCTGTCAAACTCGTCTTGAGGCCACAGGTGAGTATAGCGTACCTGGAACCCAAACAGTGTATTTTAGTTTGAAATAGCCTAGTTACTATATAATATCAATAAGAAGGTAAGCAATACAGTTTACACATCGACCCAGTTTCAGTCTCAATTACTTCATATAGAATAATGCATACTTATTTATATCTATTGCATATATAGCCTACGTATTTATATTTTCCGTAAACGTTTACTTCAAGGCCAAAATGTTAACCGTTTTGTAACAGCGGCTGACAGTTTCAAAAGTTTTTACCAATTTTCACCAACTCGAATAACTCTCACACATTCCGGGTGCGCACAACCGTCTTTATGGTCAAAAACGGCGCAACGCTGCTAAATTGAAGCCGCACTTGAAAGCAGTATATGAATAAATATTATACATGTATAAATTATTAATTAAAGAGATAGAATATACCAAAAGAATTACTGAATATTATAACGACCAAACGCTCCATTCTAAACGCCGAAATATACCGATTAACACGACTTAACTCTTTTAAAACATGCTATTTATGTGTTGACTGTTGTGGAACATGTATATAAGCGCTGTGAAAATAAACCTGTATCAAGTACTGTTTTGGCTAATTTGATTGATGCTACTGAAATTAAATGCATGAAGCTGAAATATATAAATAATTATAACACTATTTTAAATTTCTACTATATACTCAAAGAAGGATTAGGAGCGTGATAAACCTTACAAAGTATATCACTTTAGACGTTCGGAACTATTTTTGGCTACACATTGGCTAAATGTACTATACTTCCGGCATCGCCTGTAATATCAGCAATGACAAAATACAATGTAAAACGAATAGTGTTTTAATATGGGAGTACAAAAGAACAGTAAAAATTCTATGGAATGCTACGAGGTCAATGCAGCGAGTTGATGTCAACTAGCGCAGTAAATAGTACTCATTCGAACCTTTTTGTTTAAATTACGTGTTAGAATGGAAATATTTCTAACTTTTGAGTGATATACTGGTAATAATATGCGTCCACTTATTTTCAGCCAATATGCAATCAAACACATAGTGCGGGCCGCAAGTTCCATACAGAAAATCGTAGACAAAATCGCCTGTATGCGGTTCTCACCTATTAAGTCTAATTAAACCTTAAATGACACCAGATACAAAAATGTACCCGCATGAAAAGTAGACTACGGACACATTATTTTTTTATATTAATAATGCTCCATAAACATGTATTAGTGTTATGTAATCAAGACTTTGGCCGATCGATGCGGTATGGAAATTAGTTTTTCCCATTATCAGAATTGCTGCATGTATATGTTTACAAAATATTTCGGAAAAAAATAAAGCTGTATTAGCGGGTCGTATTAAAACTGGAAAGTTAGTGGAAATATTAATCAAATTAATTTCTACGAACGTCGGTTGTGTAATATTTGGATGACACAAGGCGACATTGTTTAAACGCTTGTTATAAGGGAAGGATTCAGTGTCAGAAATGTGTGAGATTTATTCGGGGTGGCGAAAAATGTTAAAACAATCGGAAACTATCAGTTGCTGTTTCAAAACGGTTTGCATGTTTACCTTCTTATTAATATATAGTCAGTAGGCTATTTTTAACTAACATTCACTGTTTGGGTCCCTGCTACGCTACACTCACCTGTGCTTGGGTCTGCCTATTGAATATATCTAACCCAATTTGAAGTTCAATCTGTTCAAATGAATTCTTAATTGTATGACTGATTAATAAAATTAATTAAAATAACAAAACAGACGTGTATTTATCCTTTCAGGGGGAAAAGCTATCTAGGTATATACCCTTCATTTGGCACGCAAAATTAAAACCATTTGAATTTAGGAGGGTGCCACCTCCAACCAAACAATCTCGTCTTAGACAATCATTTCAAGTTTAACAGAATTATGGGAGAAATACTCGGGTCGGCCGTAGACGCCCCACTGTAATCACTTACTCAATTGTGCAGACATTTCAACATTTATTTAACTATCAATTATTTACTCAATCAATCCTCAAGCAATCAATTATTCTTTCAGTCAATCGTAGGTCAGTCATTCGCTTAATCAAAAGAAAACATTTAATTTTAAAAGTTTGTCTTCAAATCGCGATTGACTGATTTAGCACAGCTTCAAGATATAAACCGGCACCCATTGTTTCAATTCTGATCCTACGTTATGGTAAAATATAATTTTCACTCGTTCACATGCTATTACAAAATGTACGTTTTGTAATCTGTGTATATAGATAAAGGTAAAGTTCTGTTCTGTTCTGTTCTGTTCTGACAGATAAGGTAGGCATTTCCCATCTTATCTGTCATAACCGTCTTCAAGTTGCATACCGAATCTATCAAACTTGATTTGAAGTTCAATATAATGGTTAATTGTGTGACTGATTGAACGACTGAGTGACTGATTGATTGATCAATCAATTGATTGTTTTATTCATTGATTTAGTAAGCGAATGATATACTGATTGGGACTGGTTGGTGAATGGATGATGAAAGTATGCAAAGATGATTTAGTGATTGAATGATTGTGTGACGTTATATGTACAACTGAATTTATATAAGTTAATTGATGAATGCCATTTCTTCACACAGTCAATTGCATATACATGTAAATCAGTCATGCGCTCGATCGTTTAATTAGTCATACAATTAACCAAATAATCATGCAAAACTGTTTCAATAAATGTTTATATAACAGTTCAAGTCACACAATCTTAATCAATATTATGTATTCATTCAATATTCCGCATTATATCATTCACTAGAGAGAGAGAGAGAGAGAGAGAGAGAGAGAGAGAGAGAGAGAGAGAGAGAGAGAGAGAGAGAGAGAGAGAGAGAGAGAGAGAGAGAGAGAGAGAGAGAGAGAGAGAGAGAGAGAGAGAGAGAGAGAGAGAGAGAGAGAGAGAGAGAGAGAGGGGGGGTTAAGGTGAACATACATGTGTATAGCTTAGGGACACTACTACCTTTGCCCTGGTGGGGATCGAACCCGGGACACTCCTATCCTGAGTCGCACAAAGTACCCCACCGTGCTATAATCTGCATATAATGTGATATTGGTCAATATCCAAAAAGTAATGACCTTTAATTTTGACTGTAAAATAAAAAAAAACATCTAATTACATAAATAGTATATTATACAATTTTGAATCGGTCATTATCATCAGGGTATGATATAATCGTATTTTACATTGGAATGAATAAGTTCTACCTTTCGTTCAATTATTTTTAAAGACAAACACAAAATTAAAATTCTAAAAGATATAAGAAAATGAATATTCCAACTGGATTCATTCAATTGGAATAAAATTTTCCAACTGGATTATTACAATTGGAACTAATCCAATCGGATTCATTCTAATTAGGAATAATCCAATTGGATTAATTCTAAATGAAAATAATTGTGTTTTATTTATTCCGATTTATTTCAAAATAGATTTTTCCAACTGGATTATTACAATTTGAACTAATCCAATTGGATTCATTCTAATTACATGTAGGAATAATCCAATTGGATTAATTCTAAATGAAAATAGTTGTGTTTTATTTATTCCGATTTATTTCAAAATGATTTCAAAAGTGCTAATTGGAAAAACTCATACATTTGATATGGAACTGATCTTTTAGTAAAATTTACATGCAATGCCGACTGTTTGTGAAATTTTCTATGAATCATTGATATTTAATGTACATTTTTATTTATATATACAGTTAGACCCGTACTGGTGACCTTTGACTCTGTTGTTTATTCTAACGATTTTAGCCGAACACACACAATACGGACAGTTTGTGTCACTGTTTTAGCGAACTTAGCAAATCTATTCAATGTCATATACTAAATTCATATATTCTTGGTTATAATTTAATCACTCTCGAGACTCACTACAGATGGAATCAACCTCGAGGAGAGACTGGCGATGTCGCATGTGGAGGTGTTCAAAAAGTCTTGCCCCACTTGTCATATAGGAGTGACCTTGTTTGCAAACAAAATGAAGCATTTTAAAGAAAGTGTTATGTATGTATTTTAGAGTTTTAATCGTTACCGGATAATCCATATGACCAACGCGCCAAGAATAGTTTCATTCCCTGTTTGATATTATTTTTGTTTTTAGTTATTTTAGGTTACGGTGGATAGTTCAAGACACAGAACACATCCCGTTCAAGAGACACCCACTGGTTCTTTATCATATCCAATCCGACATCCTACTTCGGTTTAGGTCTAATCCGAAAGATCATTAGTAACGTTGGTGGGGGAGCAGGGGATCGAACCTGCGATAACCACTAGACCACTGATCCGCTCCTTAACTGTTATTGCCCACAAGCAATCTTTCCAGTCTGGATGAGTGATGTCACGGCGATATCTCCTTCGACATTTCTTCTCTAATTTGACACTGAAGTGATCAAACCTAGGACCCTTCTAGATTGATGCAAACGCACTATTACTGCCCCATAGCTACCAGTTAGCTAAACAGAAGGCCAAAAATCCCTTGAAACTTCGGATTCATTCAAACGTTTAAACAAGGGCAGTGGTTAGGTACAAATGTAGCTGGACACGGTTTCCCACTTTTCGTCTAGGAAGCCGGCACTGTATTTAATATGGAGTCCGCGAGATCATTCTCGAATACATGAGAGTGTCACTGATATCAGATTAATTTCTAATAAAATAATTACTTTGTTAAGCTTCCTCAAAGCATCGATTCGACAGTTTGAATCACATGACATTCAAGTGTTTAACTACATATAACTGCATGCAACTGTAGGTTTAATTTTCATCTTTTATGAGTTTGTAAAACGATTCTCCACTTCTAATCTTGATAAAAATCAATATTATACTTGAAAACAACATGAGGAAACATCCTAGATGAAATCATGATGATACAGAGTCGGCTAATAGACCAAAAGTCTACCGGCCACCCAGCAATTTCCTTCATTACGAAAGACATACTTAGAATATCAGCGACAAAAGTAAGCCAAATGTTGAAAGTACCCCGGAATAACACGTTATCAGAGGAGTCCGACTCACTACCAGAAACAATCATTAGTTAAATATGGAAAGTCAATGCTCTCTGTTCTTGACATTAGATAATGCTTTCTATGAAAATGTAACAAATTTAATTAAACTTTAGCTAAACAAGTCAAAGAACGAACGAGCTGTGTACATCAAAATATATAAGTGTACCCATTTAATGCAGCATTGTATTCAAATATAAAACGATAGTATTGTATTTTCTTGTATGGCCACATAAGTACTTAGATGCAACCATCTGTGTGGTTGCTTCAAAAGCTTGCATCACTCAATATTTGTTATTTACAGCAACTTGCCAACTTTTGATAAACATTACAGTGGTGCTCACGTGTAACTTTGCAAACTGTTCGTGTATCGTGCGTGTCTCGTGCATTCCGTTTGCATTCATCGTGCTTTTATCGTACGTGCATTCATCGTGTATCATCCACATCGTGTATCATGTAACGCATCGTTCGTTCCGTGTGATGAACGTTGCACGATAGGAGTTATATAAAAGTGGTCCGAGATAGTGTGGACGGCTAATTGTGTAGAACGTTTGCACGTAAGCCTAGACCTAAACGTGTAGTATTTATATTACTGTTCAAAGATCGGATTAAATTGATGAAATAGAAAACATCATACTTTTAATTATCTTGTATATCTTTCTGTTACATATTTTCTTCTTTTTCTCACGAGATATTTGTGGGACTTCCGGTAAAACCGAACAAAGACGTTCTGCATATCGTACAGGATTTACACCAGGTGTTATTCTACCGACGCAAAGAATATTGGAATTCATTTATTTGTAAATTGCTTCTGTGAAGACATTCGGTAAAGTGCTCACTGCAACTGTAACTGTAAAAATTCTGGCTAGGTAGCGGTTATACGTCGAATCGGATTTTCCGTCCAAAGATGTAATAAGTATGTGTGCCGCTATTCAACTACTAAGTATTCTTATGATCTGTTTGGTTACGAAAATGTCCGAGTAAATCGAATAATCGTTTTTGTTTCGTTCATCAGGAATCGTGTATCGTGTATCATTCTTATCGCTCATCATTCATGATTCGTTCATCAGCTATCGAGCGTTCATCGTGCGTTCCGTTTGCGTGTATCGTGCGTGTATCGTTTGTTCCGTGTGCAAAGTTATACGTAAGCACCACTGTATTACATGTATCACAAACTGTTTTTATTTCGTAAAACTTCTTTTAAATTAGCAGTATTTGAACATATTACAGTACCGCCAGCGCTTTACCTCAATCCGCGTTTTCGTGAATAAGGCGTTATTGCGGGCCGTATATTTGATACGTGGTTGGAAAATGTAACATATAAGTGAATAAGTGTATAGTTATTTGAACAAAATGTTATGAATGAATGAAATTTGCCTCGGAAGGTACGATGAAGAACATTGTTCATTTATGTAGCTTTAGAATTGTCAACAAATTGATATTTCTATCATTCTATTCATGTAAACGTCAAATTATTTTAGATGCTTCTGTAAACGTTTAATAAGAAGTGAAATTTTTTTATAGTTCGGCCAGTATGAAAAACCGATATCGGTCAAACAAGCCGGTATCTTCCGGTATCGGGTAATGTGAATACATATATAAACAAAGGAAGTGAAGTCAAAGCAGTTTGACAAATCTTTAGTGGGAAAGTAGCATATAATTAACATGATGACATAAGGCGAGTAGGATTGCTCCCATTTGCTTCGAAAAGTTGAGCTAAAACATAACAGTTACCATGATTTCCTTTTGTCCTCTTTTAACATTTTAAGGAAATTCTCTATCAAAATTGAAATCAAATAGTATAAATGCATTGATTCATCATTTTTCCAGATGAAGATGAAGATGAAGATACGGATGGAGGTACGACTTCTGGTAAGTGTAACTCATTGTGTAGTCCTAATTCAAAGACAAACATCGAATGTGAAACATTAACTGATTGTTATTCTTGTTCTCATTTGTTATCAAAGTCAGGAACTTGTGACTGTAGTAATATCTACTAAAATGGATTAAAACTGAATAACTGGTATATCACACTAAATATTGGACTCTTAATATCTTAATATTATGACATAAATCATATTGTCTTGTCTAGCATTTTGTAGCAAGAATATCAATATCCCCATACCACATTTACACTCTTGCATTATCAATCACTTAAACATACAAATACAGATATATGTGATTTTGTACATACGCTGCCACGCAAGTTGATTTTCACCCCTATTCTCTGTCTCTGTCTCTGTCTCTGCCTCTGTCTCTGTTTCTCTATAACACACACGCGCGCGCGCACACGCACACACACAATACCAGCACACCTGTCATAGTTTCGCGGTGATGAGGGTCTTTTTTCATATAATGACTCTTTGCCAGCTGTCTGTTGGAGTGGGTGTTTTAATCGATTTTTTTAGTTTAAAACTGCGTCAGGTGTAGTGAAAGCGAGGCCGCCAGATCAAATGACATAGTATCATAAACACCATGGGGGAAATTTTACCAGTTAGTATGAATGTTGATCAAAAGATTTCTACTTGTTGAATTCTTTATTGACATCTAATAATCTTGACTGAATGTGTTTTACATTAAGTTCAGTATTGATGCAATTGTTCTTATTGGAGCAATTAGGGGTCATTTTGTCATTTTATAATCTTGTCGTTTTAAAAATACACGGAGTGTTTATGTTATTGTGATAACTGACACATGCAACGTTAAACACTACTTTAAAGTTCCGTTTTAAATTATAAATATCTGAAAACACTGATAACAAAATCTCTACAAAACTGAAATATATTAGCATACATACACAAAATGCACACCATGGGACATTGACCTACATGTGCATATATGATATATGAATAGACATATGTCATAGGGCTTATAATAGCATTGAAACATAGGAGATGGAGTAAGAAGCTTAAGATTTTTTTTGAAATTTGGCTCATGAGTAATGGTCTACCATCTTCTGTGACCTCATTCGTTGTCCTGTAATTCTGAATGTTGTCTTAAAATATAGCAGGGACATAGTCCTACGTATACACCTATGATATATAAATGTATCTATATCATAGGGCTCACAATAGCATTACAACATATGATATGTAGTAAGAAACTAAAGATTATCTTTGAAATTTGGCTTAGGAGCAATGGTCTACCATCACCTGTGACGTTATTCCTTGTCCTTTAATTATGTTGTGGTCCAAGGATATAGCTTGGACATTGACCTACGTGAACACCAATGATATATAAATATACCTAATTTATGTAATAGGGCTTATAAAGCATTACAATATAAGACATGATAAAATAGACTTAAGATTTTCTTCAGAATTTGGCTTATGATCAATGGTCTACCATACCCAGTGATGTCATTCCTTGATATATGCTCATGATCGTTGTCTCAAAATGTTGCTGGCACATTGGCCTATATGAACACCTATGATATATAAACATACATATGCCATAGGGCTCATAATAGCAATACAACATTAGACACGGAGTTAGATACTTAAAATTTTCTTTAAAATTTGACTAATGATCAATGTTCTACCATCTTATGGAACAGTTTTGATGCAAAAATTACATTGAGCCTTCTGACATCCCATCTTGCATTGTTACGTGTGTATTTGTCCATCTGATATTACATGCGTTTGTCATACTTGAAATGTATGATTTTAACGTCTTTTAACATATTAGCCAACTGCTAATATAGACCAATATAGCTACGTTATACTGAAATAGACATAATATATCTAAGCTAAACAACGCATGCCAGTTGGACGAACAATGCATGTCATAACGCACTTTGAAACGTGCACTTGCATTATTACACCAGATGGCGCGCTTGCATAATCATCGGCTATATTCGACACCTACGTAATAATCCGTACTTTTAGGAGAATTATGTCTCGGGGAGATATATTGTTTTTGCTATGTGTGTCTGTCTGTCCGTCCGTCCTGGTATGAATGACAGCCAAACGATGCAGTCAGGTTGTTCAACTTAATTTCGACCGTTTACTCAATCATCTTTAAATATAAGTTCACTGATATATGAAATAATGTAGAATACAACAATTCATCTCTCAGAAAGGTGTAATCATTTCTCCAGTTTTAAGCATAGAACATATCAAAAAGAAACATGTAATATCAGATGGACAAATACACACGTAACAATGCAAGATGGGATGTCAGAAGGCTCAATGTAATTTCTGCATCAAAACTGTTCCATACATCTCATTTTACCTCATTCATAGTCCTATAATTATGATTTTGTTCTAAAATAAATCAGGGACACTGCCCTTCATGTACAGCTATTATATTTAAATATACCTTTGTCATAGGGCTCAAAATAGCATTACAACATAAGACATATGGTAAGAAACTTAAGATTTTCTTCGAAATTTTGCTCACGATCAATAGTTTTCTATCTCATGTGACCTTATTCATTGACCTATAGTTATGATTGTTATCTTGAAATGTAACTGCGACACAATTATACAAAGGCGCCTATGACATATTAATATACCTACGACATTGGGCTCATAATAGCATTAGAAGACATGGGGTAAGGAACTGAAGATTTACTTCGAAATGTGGCTCATGATTAATGGTCTCTCATCTCCTGCGGCATTTTTCCTAGTCCTTTAACTATGGATGTTGTCTTAAAATGTAGGTTGGACATAGTTCTTTTTGTACATGTATGATATACATGTATGAATAGATATATATCATAGGGCTTACCATATCATTACCACAAACTACTTGCGGTAAGAAACTTTAGATTTCCTTCGAAAGTTTGCACCCGCTCAATGGTCTACCATCTCCTGTGACCTTGTTTTATAATTATGATTGTTGTCGTAAGTAGCTGAGACATAGACCTACGTGTACGTGTATGATACCTAGATAATATATATATATATATATATATATATATATATATATATATATATATATATATATATATATATGTATATATATATATATGCTAGGGGTGTCAAAATTGCATTACAACATAGGACACGAGGGACGAAACTTAGGGATAGTACCCTCAATGTGACCATCGATGATTAATTTAATACATTCACCAATAGTTTAGTATCATTCAAAAACAACTATTGTGAAAGTTATAGAAAAGTATCATAAATAATGAAAATCATCAACATTTTTTACCTGGATTAACATAAAAATGTATATCGAGTGCAGAGAGTGCCGGAAACCATACGACGATGACGTTAAAATAACGTCATGTTTACTTAGTATAATGCTTTATGATAACGTTTCCTGTGATTTTCATCATTTTATTGCAACAAACTCAATTAAAGTAGAGTTTGAGACAGAAGATAAACATTGTTTTCAGTTAAACCTCTAACATGAACGCGTACTGTGTTTGACACTGAAGTTGCATCATGTACGTATCCTTTCTATGTCGCTGTGTCATCGTCCTCCAGGACATGTAACCCAACACATAGCGATTCCTGTTTTGCCCTGTGAGTGACAAAAATATAAATAAAATACATGTTGAATTCAAAAGTAATTCCTTAAATAGTAATTATCTGAATACTTTCTATCTTTACATTGACTATTCCCGGAATAATTCTTTACACACACATAAAACTAACAACTTAAAAATTACCACTCTTTTACAATAACTTTGTTCATTGTAGAAACAAGTTGACGCTGAATACGTGAAGTGAAACTGTTTAAATTTATGTTCCAGTAATGTTAGACAGGAATGCAAAATAAGTATACAAGTGCCACATAGCTGTCATAACACTTTTACTGTCCCACCGAAAACTATGTGATATTTATTTTATTATACCAAAATTCTTTTTGACAGAACGGACAGTGCGATTACTACATAAAAAAAAATATAAATAGATTTTTCACCGAGATCCGCAAGGAAGACTGGTATCGTATCATTTGCGCTTTCTCGCTAAATAAAATCGTTATTTTAATTATCATTATTTTTATTATGATTATTATTGTTATTTTGAATAGCTACTTACCAAGCAATTGTCTGCATGTACACTACACTCAGTTTCACCAAAACTGTACTTGTCAAATGCATCTTTCTTGGTTCAATACTGTAACAGTAGGTTGGACCCTTTTCCTGGTGTGATGGGGCAGTTTGGCATACTGGGAGAAATCAAAGGTGTAGTGCACGTCGTTACAGGAAAAGTTGTCTCCACTCCCTGCATCTCGCCCACTCCGTCTTTCAAACAAAGCTGAAGATTTTTCTACACATTCCCGGTATTTGTCTCTTTCTTTTCTGGATTGTATTATAAGGGCATGGTATTTCTCTGTTGCGAACAGTTTTTCATCTTCAGTTCTTGCTAATTGTATGTCTTGCCAGAAGTCCTCGCATGCGTTGCAAACATCATCTTTTGGTACAGCTATTTTAATGTGCGTAGCACATCTTTTCCACAGATCTTTGAAAGTGGTGAGACCAACATACTGCTTTTCAATTTGGCTGCATGCTGTAATATATTCCTGATGAATAGACAGCTGTGACTTTTTTGACGGAAGGAAAACAGGTGCTGTTTCTCTCCGACCACGGGGTGCTGCTGGCTGTGGAAGTCCTTCCCCACTATCATAATTTAAAAGAAATTGAACTGCATCTTTTATAGTGTCATGAGAAAAAGCGTTAGGTGCTTTTCTGCCGTGGTTACCATGTACCGTTGCTGAATTCCATTTTCTTTCATATGCTTCATGAGAGCGCAGTGTCCACAGTCCAATATCATTGATCAATAGAAATGCATCTTGACATGTTTTGATGCCGTTGTAAATGTATTCATATCGTACACATTTCCGCTCACCACTTCTACATCTGTTGTCACTTCCTAATTGTTTTAATGTTCCCATACTCAACAGGTCTTTCTCTGTTTTGTTTAATTCCCTCATATTGTAAATGTTTGATCTTATTTCTTCAAGGGAAAATTGCAAATAACAATTCTTGGAACATCCACAACACTTTTCATAAATACTGCCCAGTTTATCTAAATCTGCATGTGCATCGTCGTTTTCAAATTCTTCTTGATTAGAGCTACTAGTACTTGCAGATTGTTGTAGCACATAACTGTTTACACGGGTGTCAATATTTTCTATCGTCTCTTCTCCTTCCCCTTCACTGTCTGCATCATTACTGGAACTGCTCAAATGAAGTTGTGTTCGGTTTGGTGGTGCCGGTTCATACAAACCAAAATCACTCAACAAAGAATTTAAATCCTGAAAATATAGAAAATGTAGAAAATTGTTTTAAATGTTCGAATGAAAGGGTGTTAGTTTTAATAACTTAAGTTTGCACCTTTATCAATTTAATACCAGATCTATATTTAATTTAATTATCTTAGAATCAAAAATAGAATGGTTTTATAAATTTTTAAACAGCACACTGATTTGTTATTAAATATTTACAAAAAAAAGGCAAAAACAGTCAGCTCCAAGCGGGTTTCGAACTCATGACTTCCCGTGCGACAGCGCTGAAATGAAACCACTAGAGCAATCAGTCATTTTGAATTATTGGTCACATAATTATATAAATACTTAAATTTCGATTTCTTTACTAGAACAGAACTTTCAACAACAAAATCTATTTTCGCAGCCATTTTCCACTCATTTTCTAATAATAAGTTATAGTTTTCTCTTTCTTAGTATAAATCAACAAATGCGAGAGATTTTTTTCACGATTTATTTGACATTAAATTTGGCTCTAGATAGGTCCCTAAATTCGAACAAGCCTATGAATTGTGGTCTAACATAAAACTGCCAAAAACAAGTAACCAGTAACATTGGCAAACGAGAGCTACAGTAGTTATAAATGTACAAATCACTATAATGATGAATCGACTTGCTTCACCATGATCACATGGACAGAAAAAGCCTCGGAAATAATTAAATAATTTCGATCGATTTATGATTTTGTAGCAGCAGGGAGAAAAATTAGTGCAAAAGTCAGTTTAATATAGAACCCTTATTAATTATTTCATAAAACAAAATTATTGTACTCAAATCAAAAGTGTCCATTCCCTGTGTTTACGTTTCACGTTGTAATTTCAAGGGCGCCGCAATTTAAATTTTGCTCGCTCAGCTTTGACGTCACTTTTCTCGATTACGTCATTAATACCACAAGGCATGAAAATGCTTGACGCAGCTCAATTATTATTCCTATTGAATATAGATGTAAAGTATAAAAATCTTTTTGACTGGTCCAGTCATTAAATGCTTTTTTCCAACACCCTTGTGTGATAAATTTTGGTTTGCATCAACTTCATAAAAGAAATGGTTGTGTATATAACTTATTTTCTTTTAATTTTCTAAACATATTTCATGTTTTAAAAACAATTCTTGACCATATTATTTCTGGTCATATTGAACAGTATTATAGCTTTAAGTTTTACAATAAAAGTTTGGCAAGTGATCACTGGTCTACAATTTCATGTGTCCTCATTCCTCGTCCTATCATTATGACTGCAATCAGTTACTCAACTATCGTTTCAACGTTTATTTAACTATCAATCACTCATTCAATCAATGATCAAGGAATCAATCGTAAATCAATCGTTTTCTTAGTCATTCAATCAATCTTACCATAAACCATTCAACTGAAAACATAGGACTTCAAATCGAGTTTGACAAATTTGGTAGGCAGCTTCATGACGTTTAGAAGCTCCCTGGTTGAACGACTGGTTGATTGATTATAAATTGATTGTTTAATTGATTGACTGAGTAAGTGAATGATTGGCTGATAGACAATTGATTGAGTGAATGATTGGTTAGTTAATGAATGCTTAAAATATGCAAAGTCGATTTTTGATTGAACAATTGTGTGACTTTAGTTGTACAACTGAATATATATAAATTTTATAAAGTGTTTGTTTTCATCGTTGTCGGTGACGGATCTTGATTATGTCTTTTAAGAACGGACAAATATTGCGACTTTGAACAACCATTCAATCAGTAAGTAAATCGTTCTATCGAACTCAATCCTATTGAACGGCATCTTTAATTTCGACCAAATACTATGCAAAATCGTTTCAATTAACTTTTCTATAATGAATTTTAAAACATTTAAGTCAGTCAATCCTGTAATCACTTAATCAACTATGCAGACATTCAACATTAATTTAGCAATCAATCATTCATTCATTCAATCAATAATTCAATCATTCGCCAATCAATAAATCAATCAATCCTCATGCAATCAATTGTTCATTCGATTAATCGTAAATCAACCGTTCACTAAATCATTCAATCAATCAATCAAAATTGAAAACATATGATATCAGATTCGGTAGGCACCTTCAAGAAGAGTTTGAGAGATCGGATAGCCCATCTTATCTGTCAAACTCGTCCTGAGGCCACAGGTGAGTGTAGCAGGTGAGTGTAGCGTACCTGGGACCCAAACAGTGCATTTTAGTTTAAAATAGCCTAGTTACTATATATCAATAAGAAGGTAAACAACACAGTTTAAACATCGCCCAAGTTTCAGCAGGTAGGCATATGGTAACCATTATTTAATTAGCTGGCGGCTCACCAACCAGCCATATCAGAACGGACCCATGCTGGGATTCGAACCTTCGACCTCCCGCTCCCAAGGCGGATGCCTAAACCACTAGACCAAGGGAGACGGTTATATATAAACGACATATGCGGAGTTTACTGTAGTAAGGTAAACTGCCCGTCTGTTAGAATGACCAAAATACTTACATTGTAGCACCGTCCATTTAAAAGAATTGAGTCCGATTTCAATATTTGTATACGGCAAATAATTGTCAGTACTTATTTGTATAAACAAACACAATTGCAACGTATAACGAAAAGATGTATGCTACATAATCGTCTAGAAATATCTCTTTGAAAAGCATCAAGATATGTTTTTACATATTTCTCTCGTGGAAATTCGTTATCTAATTATTTGTGTACGAGTTTTGATTGAAATTTACTTTGTATAGACGGAAGCTTTATCCAACAGTTGAGAGGATAAAACAAATCATAAACTGTCGCACACATTTAACAAAACGATATGCTGAAAGTAGTGATTTATGCGATTTCTTACCAAATCTTCCGTCATAAAAAATCCCCTGCTTCTGACTTGAAGCTCCTGATCAACGCCATAGCGAACCAGAAAGTAAATGTCATGTTTAGAAGCTTGACGTGAAGTCATAACATACACACAAAGCAACACTTAATAGTATATGAAAACAAGTACGCAAAGTTTCACAAAATTAAATAGTTTTAAATACTTGACACTAAAATAATATTGTTTTAACTACTGCACTTATAGTAATGAGAGTAAATACTGAGGGTAAATTGCCAGTGTGTGTTTTAGCCGATTATGTTACTCAATGGTTCGTTAGAAGGAAGTACATGACTGTACTGTAGACAATCATCACATTAACAATAAGTGTCTACTCAATTAAGATGTGACAATAATTATCGTCAACTTCAAGACAAGCGTCGGAATCAATTTTGTTTGAATAAATACATCAAAACGAGGACATATCATTTATATCATAATTCTTGCGATAAACAACGATATCTGTAATAAAAAGTATATAATTAAAGATCAAAGTCATGAAAATGTTACAACTTTTAATGATATACAATAATTAAAATATAAAACATACTAGGAGAATAGTAAGCTGCAGTAACTCAGGCAAAAAACCTATAAAATTATATTTTATTAAACCTTTTATAAAATTGCATGTACATTTTGTACATTGTACAAAAGGCATTAATTTATTTTCAAAGGAAATATTAATCCTTTATACCGCGTCACGCGGCATGGTATTTGTCGCATCTCGCAAATGACACGCGGCATCTACAATCATATGCCGATGGTTTTATGGCTCCCGCGTTGTAAAACCTCCCGCGCTATAGCGCGGCAAAAACGGAATCCGCCTGTGCTGTACTGTAGATATTAATATTAAAGGGTCAAAACGAAAAGGTTCTAACTGACATATTTTCCAAAACTCACTTTTTTATATATTTGTTTTACTAATGTCTATACGCATCCTTTGTCAACATATCTTGGATCTGGTTTGTTTATAAAAAGGTGAAATGAAAAATTTGCTTTTCTTTTAAAAAGCGAAAAAGTTCTAACTGCAATCGGCAGTTAGAACCTTTTCGCTTACATATTATAAGGTTTAATAAAAGTTCTAACTGCATTAAAAAATTAAAAGCATGATAAATATTGCGAGTGGTGCCCTTTTTATATAAGATGACATTACTTATAATAATTTAATACTTTCAGATTTGATAAGTTGATTTTGTAAGGTTTAATTACTTCGCAGTTAAATCTACTCATTTAAATATATATTTGTTAAATGGGAAACAGTTCTATGTGCACATGGTCATTGATAATCATGCACTGTCATGTCCATGTGAATTATGACGTCATAGAGGTAATGTGATGTAACAATTTAGCCATTAAGAAACCCCGTCGCTCGCAGTCAACTTTTAACAATTAAAGAAATCCTGAGGCAGCGAGCGGTAGCGAGCGACCAGGGTTTCTTAATTGTTAAGATTTGACTTAATAAACTCTAACTTACTTAGTGTTTAACCTCATTTGACCTTTTGCGCAGCCAGCGACATGTATTGTGGGCGGAGATAAAGTTTCAGTCTTATTGATTGTTACGTCATACAGGTATTTGTTGATTCAGTCGCGCTCATCTCACTTTTACATATGTACATTTTTAGCAACAAGCATTCTAGATTTTCTTTGAACAAGCAGGAATTTATGCGAACGGACGGAAACCATCTACTCGCGTGATAATGTGCACTGCATTATTCAATCAAATATTCAGTGATAAAGCCATGAAAAGTCGTTGATGCTGTACATACATATCACAGGGAACAGTGATATACGTAATTGTTTAGAGCCGCTGATTATAGGCAATATTACGAAAAAAGCTGTAAGTCACAGCAATGATATTTTACCACTGAATTTAAAGGCGAAACTTCTCCGACACTCCTCATGCAAAACTCCAATGTTAAATGGACACACCTGATAATACTGACAGAATATCAACTATCCATGTTCCAAAATGTATAAAGAAAATGATGATTATTATTATTATTATTATTAAAAATGATGGCAAACTGGATTAGTTTTGCATTCTTACATCACGATGGTTGTTCTTTTACTTCGTTTATCAATAAGGCGGAGCTTGCAGCGTTTCTTGGCACATGCGCAGTGCTTTCTAGAACTCTTAATAATTTAGTGATTTCAGTAGTTAGTTTTAATAAAAAAGAAAGATGTTTATTTGAAAATCTGAGCAATTTGATTGGTGGGCAAATGAAGTCAAACACTAAATACATGTACATGCCATGTGGTAAAACATAAACACCAAGTCTTTTGGTATTCAAGAATACAGAACTGATAGCGGTTTGTTTTTCCATTATTCTAAAGTTTATTTCTAGGTAAGATATTCGTTTTTATACACAATATTTGATGTCTATTGTGCTGAAATGTTATCAAAATAATAACTTATTAAATATCAGTAATGTTGTATTTACAAATAGAATATTAATCTAAATCTAACGGATATTAATTAGTCGCATGAGTCTCCTCCATATCACAGATGACTGCTATGGTATGTTGAAAGACCCATGGGCATGCAAAAAAGGGATTTGAAATATGCAAATACATCAGTAATATTTCCTTATGCCCCCGTTCGCATCCAAACGTAAGAATTTTACGCCACAAAATAAAATATTATTATAATTTTTATATTATATTTTATTTCCCCTAAATACGTAGTCTAGTATCTTTAACAGATACTCCATAACCGCATCTAAATAATAATCAATGTCAACATCTGATAAATGTACCCAGTTGGTACGATAGAAACCAGGAGTTTCAGAGTTAATATCAACCATTAACGTTTTACCCGCTCGTTGTCTGCAGAATTGATTGATACGTTTTCTTTTCTTTTCGATACCCTTAACTTCTTTCTCCAGAACGCCCCACTCTAACCTTGGTATAATGTCTATCCACACTATAGTCACATCCGAAAATGCTCTTTGTATATAGTTGAATGAATCGCTCAAAATTTTAAAAATACCCTTAACAGAATGTTTTGTGATGTCGTTTCCCCCTAAATGTATTAGAATAACCTTGGGCGGCTGCCTGAAGAGTGCCAGTAACTGCAGACTATGGACACAATCATTGAGGCTCATTCCTCTTTTGCACCACCAAGCAATCGTAGATTCTAATGTAAGACCTATGGGCAGAAGAGCGCCATCTACCCATCTTCATTATGGCGGATCCAAGTATCCCCATGCCAGCCAGATGCGTAGCCCTACCGAAACGAAAGATGTGAGTTTGGAAATTATTTGAGCTAAGTTTTGAACGGCAAACACATTTCTTCAAAACTGCAGAAAATTGGTATCTCGTAACTGGATAACTGTACGGTTCGATTTAGTATCAAAGTATATTTTTAATGTACAGAAGGGGCATATAAGCGGATTTTCATCACATGGTGTTGTAAGAATTACGGGTTGACACCACTGATTTGTTTGAAATTTATGCATTGTGAACTGAACTGCCTTGCCAGAGGTATCTAAACAATATCGCTGGAACACAATATGTTTTCATATGACCTGGTGACCGTTTATTCGCCTATGCAAAATAAGCCAAAAAACACGAGACAAAACATAGCCTTAAACAAGTTTGTTTCAAACGAATCGAAACAAACATGTGGTAGTACCCTGCAAATTACTTCTAACATATTCAGGGTGGTGGGCACCCTGGTGTCGAACGAAAGGCAGGATCTACGACAGTCTTCCGATAGTTTTTTGATAATATTTTTTTTAATGATTCTGAGATATCATACCAACTATTCACTTTATGAAAAAAGGACAGTCCTGATATAGTTATGTTGAAACTGATTTTGGCTATTTAGCTTTTTCGAAAAGGTAAACGATGAAAAGAGTGATGTCTTTCAGAGGCATTTATAAATTATAAAGTGTACGGCATGATTGAAAAAACATTTAGTGCTGAGTTGTAAGAGAATGCCGTATTTCTGGCTATCCCTGCATGAATCAGTTGCTTGTATCTATTGTGAAGATATCCCAAAGTTGGCGTGGCAATGGTGTTGGGTTCGAGGGTGCTTCCGGCGCCAACATTCTGAACCGGGAGAGCTGAAAGTGATATAAGACATCACTTATTTCATTTTTTGTTCCAGGGATATGTGAGGCTTTAATCTAGCAGTTGAAACATACACACTGCAGTGTGAGTATTCTGAGTAAAGTTACTACCGGCGATGACTTTGAAGTCATGGTATTTAAGATGTGAACTACAGCTTGATTATCACAATGAAAGCGTTTTTGTTTCGCAACTACTCGTCCCATATAAAAACAGCTTTGACGATGGGAAATAACTCTAACAATGTTATATTCTTTATTAAATGTAGGCCGTTCTCTTGCCATTTTAACGGCCACATCGCATTACACCAATGTCCCAAATTCCAAAGCCTATTCCGCTGGCGCTATCGGTGTAAAATTACTTGTCGTCATTAGACACCAAAAACTTTTCATGAAATAAGGAGATGCTGTTACAATGTCTGAAAACATGTAGCCCCATTTATTTCTTTGCACACGCAAACGTGATGGTATGATCGTGTCACGCCGCATGTGGAATTTATCCGCCGTCTACATAACAGTCTGCCTACCGCAATTGCGCGACAACAGAAATTTAGTGACCCTATAAGTGACTGCATTTCTTTAAAGTGTTACCGACTTATTTGACAGAGTGTATTGAGTTTGTTTAATTACTTCAGTAATTTTCATAGTGGGAGTTGAACCTCCATTTTCTGTGAATCCAGTTCAAAGCCCAAGAAAACAAGAACTTGAGTCAGACTTTCGGTTTTCTCATCTGCTAGCGATACTGAGTTTTGCATAATCGTTTGAAATACTTGCATCAGAGCACAACAATTTGCATGACTTTTTTCCCCTCCTAAAAATCGTCTAAGCAGTGTATTAGACGGCCTGATTTCATGTTAGTTTTAACACAGCATTCGAGGAAGTTGAACTTTTTAAAAAAAGGCTCGGAGATAGGCTACAGCCAAAAGGTAGTGATTTGTCATAATAAATTTTACTGTTAATAGAAAACACTAACAACTCTTAATCTTTGGGATGTATTGGTAATAATCTAAACGCGTTTTTCGTATCCATCTTAAATAGATAACAGTTTTTACCCCCACATCGTGAATCATTTGAATAGCTTGGTGTAGTTTGGGGTCGATGAAATCATTGATAGACATGCCCTCCGGTTATGATAGGTGATATAAGTCTATACTCCTTGGACTTTTGTTGGGAACTAAGCCTATAGGTGAAATTTGATTGGTTTTAATACGGCTCACGTCGAAAGGGCCTGCAACCCGGCCGGTGTCTATCTCTTTTTGTATTTTTCCTTGAACAATTTCTGGTAGTTGCTTAATGGATTTAAGATTTTTTTACAAGCAATTTCATGCGACCCGTGTAATTTATTTTAAAACCGTGTTTAAAACCATTCAAAAGAATAGTGGCATCTGATGACTCATATGTACCTAACCAAAGTTGTAAGGCTTTGATATTAATTGGGGAAAAGGCTAGCTTGACATTATCAGATGACATAGGTGAGATTTTAACTTTTGCCTGAGTCCCGTTGACTACGGCCACATTCCCTGTCCACGAAAGGAATAGCTTAAATACTAGAAACTGGAGGAGCTTGGTTAAGTTTGTCTCCTATATTTTCTGTTTGTGGGGCATACTGCGCGGTGTGGGGTCTTACGCCTGTGTTACAATGAAGCAAAACAGACATGACTAAATTTGCAGTTTTGCCACTGACACACACCCTTATTGAAAGCTATGAAGATCTTAAATTAGCTGCGTACGGCTTTTGTACCACGTTACTAGTAACAGGCTCATTACTGAGCAGCATGCACCTTATCCAAAGGTCTTGATAAATCGCAGCCCACAAGGCTGGCGCAAGAACATGGTGCATGTGAAACTGCTGATCGTACACTTTCCGGAACTTTCCTCTGTGGCGGGAGGAACATTCGTGGATAACATAAACATATTGCAGTAACTCGTGAATTTTATTCGGATGTGTCGCTAAATAAATAGACATGTAAATTATAAATGCGTCTGTCCATCGTTCAATCGAGCCGATATCATCTTTACACTCGCTTGGACTGCTTTCTATAATACCGTTATGTGATAATTTCAAATTACTACCTGAAGTAAATTCAGCCAGTTCCACCTCACCCTTTAAAAGTAAAGCCAAATTTACATAATTATTCACCTTTACATATTTTCTGTTTTAATGTAGAAAGAACGTGTAAGGCAATATCATCTTGAGCCATGCGTGCAAAATAGCCATGTGACAAATGTTATCAAGGTTCGGTAATTAATTCACCCCAGTAAAATATTGCTACTCTGGTCTACCTGTTGACCCACGTGTCTGTTAACAACGGGTAGGTTCGGGTCCGTTATGTCACCGTCAGTGTTGGAATTTTTAGGGGATATCATGCACATTACATGTGTTAACTTAGCCATTTTCCCCAGTCGACCTCTTGGGTAAAATTTAAGATGCCTGAATAATTTGTTCAAAATCAAAGAATGTCCGTTTCATCGTCAACTGTGGGTGTCCGACGTTTTGTAGCTTCCCTGGTGCCGACATGTCTCCTCTTAACACCTTTACCCCTTCTTGGCATAGCTATACGATATTGACGTTTTGCTAACCCATGCAATATGAAGTGCGCGGTGACATGGCTGTCATATTGTCTTATATACTCAACCAGTTCACTTCTGATATCGCGAGGACAAGTTGCTATAGAGATATAGTCTTCAAAATACAACTTGCTCCCTTAAGGCGTGTCCGAAAATATACATAAATTGTTACCAGAATAAACAAGATTAATCTTGAAATTAATCTCTATTTAATACTCATGCGGCTAAAAAATACACTTTATCTAACACTGAAATTATGTCGAGTTTGACTTACTTTTAATTATGAATCTTATGAGAGAGAACAAATGATTTTATTCACTTTAAATTCATTGTTTTCTTGTAACTGCAGACATTTATAATTTATTAAAATTTCTTATAGTCCTATCATTTAATTACTATCATCCCATATTTAAGGTCAGTTATACACCTAATGTATATTTTCACACCATCTAGTGTGTCAAAAAAATAATTTTATGTTGAAACTGCATTCATCTATTTTGAAACAAACTCTGCATCGGTGTGATCAACAATCAACAAGTCTGAACACAATTCATGTACAGTAACATATATTAAATTTTGTGCGAATTTTTTTAGGACAGATTTAATGCAATTAAGTCTATATTGCTTTAGATCCAGCATTTAATTCATGTAAAAGATTGTCTTCAAACCAGATAAACAGTATCATTAATGAAATTTTATTTATTTCCCTTAATTTCCACCCAATCAACTGCGAACTGTTTCGCATTTTAAACAGGAAAACAAAAACACAAAGTGTCAATGCGAAAAAGTTCTATCTGACAGTTTATGCTATATTTCTTACTGAATAATTAGAAAATGACAAATAATTGCATTTTATAAAATAAGTTACCAAAACAATGTACTTTATATCTATCAAAATGTCACTTAGAACCATTTCGCTTTAAAAAAAAATATATCGAAAATATTAAGTGCGAAACAGTTCTAAGTTACATTTTAACAATTATCTTGTTTAATTAGTAACTTATAGAATTTTCATCAATAATGGAAAGTTTCTAAAGCATTCTTAAGTGAAACCCAAAGGTATTGTAAAATTTTGCTGTTTTAGATACATTTGAAAAAGTTTTATGCTTCTCCTGTAAAATTTTATAAAATGCACTTAGAACCTTTTTGCTTTCACCCCTCGAAGGGTTCATCGTAATTAACTACTAAATATTCAAGATCATAACCAAAAAGCAAGAAGTGCACACTGCCTGCTAATCAGTCATTGTGTTCATTTCAAAGTTTTGAGAAAAGAACAGTGACCTTAACTCAAGACGCTGAACAAATAATACTATTAATAAAGACTTGATATATAGAGGCAACACAGTTGGGTCTAGCTAAATCTTCCCTGCGAGCCTCTTTTAGAAGGTATTCTTTATACATTATATCAACAAATTTTAACCCCCTATCCTTCAAAAGTCATGCTATACTTCTGTGATCTTTTTAATGATAACACATTACTTAATAGCTTCAACAATAACTGCTACATTGTGCTCTATATAACCAATAAAAATATTCTCTTTACCTTTGCTACACAGTCTTTAGCCACTTCTTGCATCATAGCTGACTTTTCACAAAAGTCAGATTTAAAACCATGTTTAAATTATTTTATCTCAGATTAAGTATTGTTTATATGCAAACGATTCTGTCATGTCAAGCATAATGTTAGAAGTCACTTCACAAAAGTATTCCTCCACATGAACAGTTGTTTAAAAACTTTCTACTCAATGTCTAACATTTGAATCAACAAATCAAAATGACCACTTCCTGTAGAGATCTCACTGATAAATCAAGCTTCCTGTAAATTGATACTGAGGTTACAGGTGGTGTACAGAAGTACACGTATGTTGAGTGTTATCTTTGTTTGCTGTCCCCAGATGACCCCAGAGAGATTTATTACTGTTGCAAAGATAAAGGACAGTTACAGTGCTGCTGTTAATATGAGGAATTTATGGTATGTGACAAGACATACACTTTTCCTTACAAAAATTAATTTGCAAATGAAACTTCTGCACACCTATAAACATAATTTGTAGGAATAAATTTCTAAAATACAACTGTAGAATGTACATGACTACTTTAAAATCTCAGACTATGACATTCCCACATATCTGACTTTATTCAATAAGATATTGTATAAAATATTTAGATGTGAAAGAATCGATATATGGGTCTGAAAGCAATTCTTAGCAGAAAATACTTGAAATTTGCTTGAAATGTTTTAAGTGCGAGATCTTGTAAAAATGACTAAGTCCTTTTCCAGAGTAAAAATATTCTAAGTCCCAACTTTCCAGAGGTAAACATACAGAAATTTGGCTTTGTCCAATCTTTCCGCAATGTTTTTCAGGTATTCCAAAAAATGTTCAGAATATTCCAAGGAAAGTTTACCTACTCCACTGGAAATCTCTGGACATTCCACAGTTTTCCATGAACTGTCCAGAGATTTTCGTGGAAAAAATACAGCCGGGAGTAGAGTGGCTAATACATAATACTCTACACTGTAAAATGTCTGACTATATGTACAATACATACTGGTCTAGGTATTATTTATGAAATAGCATCCGTTCCAGCGGTGTTCATCGTTTAATAAACAATGATTTGGAGCACTGATACCCGGTAATTAGCCACGAAGGCCGGACTATTGTTTATTATACGATAACAACTCTGAAAAGGATGTAATTTCGATTCTAACATGACCAGATACTACAAAAGGTGAATAAATGCAAAGCGTTATTTTCTATGCGAACGCTCATTTTACGTCATGCGACACAATAAGACGTCATGTTTACAGCATATCTATTCCCCCATTGTTTATGGTTTAATATAACATAATCTTTCTTCTCTTTGTATATAGAGACAAAATCTTGAGTCATGTTAAAATTCGTCTTACATATTCTCATTGTTATACTACGCTTTAACAGGACAGTTTAATAAATATCATTGATTTATTTTATAATGCAAAACAGTTACATGTATGTTGTTTAGATCTGTATTAGCAATACTCTGCTTTGACAACTAGTATTGATTTATCACCGATTGCCTCAGGCTATAATAAGATTTTCGTTTCATTCTGTCTTATCAGTATGTTATACAAGATTACATAACTATTGTATGTTATGTAAGATTACATAACTACTGTATATCACAGGATCATAATGCAGCCTATTTGTAAAATACACAGTAAATCACAGCCTACAGTAGACCAAGTACATATTTTGTAATTCTTAAGAAAGGGGAAACAATACTTTTAATGCAACTATATCCTACTCTGCAAAATGATTCCCTTAATTAATACTGGTCAAATTTGAAACCATTCGAATTTTAATTGAATTATAATTTGAATTTAAAACAAATTATTTCTATCACCCAAAGATCTGTTTTAAAACACTAAAACTAAGTGGTAGTCTCATGTTTATCGGTGCTATACACTGGGCATGTAAAATAACCAAGGGGTCTATTCGTAAAGGAGCTAGGGTTCCCTTGTATCTGCATCTATCTCTCTTCAACCTGCGCCTGTTAGGAGTCTTGGCAAGTTCACCCGTGGAAACGTTCCAAGGTCGGCTGGGGCTTATAAACAATCAAAGAAGAAAATCAAAACACTCAAATAACTGATAGCCATAACGGCATTTAACCTTTTGGTTGCTGCATTTATACTAAAATATAAATTATATAATGCAAAAAATCAAAATCTTTAAATATTGCTGTTTACAAAAAAGGCGACATACATTTCTTCATACAAAAATTGCAGCTGATATGTTTGTTTCTTTACATACTCTGTTTAACTTTTACAATGTGTTCTTATCAGATCTGTCCACTGTACATCGAGGCATTTTTTCTCCTGTAGAAATTATTGCTGAAAAGTTTTTCAATTACTCTATTATCTTGTCCTAAACATGTTAATTGCCTTAGTTTATACTAATTTGTGTTAGGTGATTGTGAAGAAAGCCAGTAGTTTATCGAGTCACTCTCGAGTCCACTTCCTGGAAAAAACCAATACTGGTGACATATGAGGAGGTACGGTCGTGACTCCAGGAGGACTCGAACCCGTAAGCTCCAGGATGAGTGGCAGACACTCTTTACACCACCGCTCCCCTTAAATTGCCTCAGTAATACTGTGCTTAAACAACCAGTATCAGCCACTGCTTAGTAAAGGGGCTTGTCCAGGGGGTCATTTAAGAGAACAAGAGCACCGCCTGCGGGTGCCCGACGCTCGTCTGATTTCATCCTTTTAACTATATTTATCACCATTTTAGGTAACAGTGTCCTTGACCTTGATCCCAGAACACAATCCCACCAAAGGCTGTATTACACTTAATAATTTAGTTATATTTTGTCAATTGTAACTAAAGATATTTAACATATTACTGTTTTTTTGCTATTTTTAATTAGTGACCTTAACAATGACCTCAGGAGCCCCAAAAACCAACCCTATCTTCTTAAATACTTACTTCAAACAAAAGTTGGTTACATTATGTCAACTGTAACTAAAGATACTGAATAAATTACAGTTTACCTATTTTTAGTAACAGTGACCTTGACCCCAGGAGCCCTAAAATACAATCCAATTAAATATATTCATAAATAAGTTTGGTTGCATTATGTTGACTGTTACGGTCAATATCCAAGAAATAATGACCTTTGATTTTGACCGAAAAATAAAAAAAAGACATCTGTTCTTAGCAACCAAGACATAAACGTTAGACAGAACCATCATGGTGACCGTAACCTAGACCTACTAGGTAAATAATATACTGAAAGGATAAAGAAACGCAGGGTAAACATTTCTCTCAAACGACGGACAAGACGTTCTATGGTGGTAACATTCACACTTAACTGCATACCAACCGTTGTTGTTGCCTCTGACCTTGCATAAGCAATGCAATAGCCTGACCTGACCCCTCTGAACTTCTGTCAGCCGTACCATGATTGCAAGAGCTTCAAATTTAATGTAAATAGCGGAAAGCGATGTGTATACCTCAAGAGTATCAAGTGGTATGACAAGATGTTTTGACAAACTTGTCAGGGTGTGGTAGAACAGACATGCCCTTGTGCTTCAAATATTTATCACTATAGAGGACTTGTGAGCTTCAAATTCAATGTAAATGTGCACTCGTACTCACTGTGTTTGTCATGGCAAAATAAATTAGTAAAGAAATAAGAGGGTATATAAAAACCCGTTTTAAAATAGGGAAATGGGCCAAAACAATATTTGGTGACTTGTGTGTTGCATATGGACATCGCACTGTGTCCTATTCAACAGTCACGAGATGGATTAAGCGCTTTTAAAGTGGGATTAAGTCAGTTGAAAGTGCCACAAGGCAAGGAAGGCCACCAAGTGCAATTGTCCCTCAAATTATCGAAAAAGTACAAACTATTCTGAAAAAGGATGCACGTCAGATAGCTAAGGCTGTTGGCATTTCGACAGGATCAGCTTTTACGATCCTGAAGCGCGATTTGAATGTACGGCGTATTGCTGCCAGATGGATACCCCATTTGCTTACCGAGGACCAAAAGAAACAGCGTGTTTCGATTGCCCGAAAATTGTCGAAACAGTACCCTAAATTCAATCAGCGATCATTGTCTAATCTTTCTTCAATAGTCGTGGAGAAACTGTTCAGGTGGCGATTCCGCGTGGTAGGACAGTTACTGGTAAAGTGTATGGTGACATCGTACTGAAAAAAACTTGAGAAAAAGTTGAAACAGAGACGCCCAATGCTTGGTTTATCAGGTATGACCTTACTGCATGACAATGCTCCGGCTCACAAGTCCTCTATAGTGACACAGTTTTTGAAGCACAAGGACATGTCTGTTCTACCACAACCTCCCTACTCGCCTGACATTGCCCCTTGTGACTTCTTTTTATTTCCAAAACTCATAAAATCCCTCGAGGGTCGCAGATATCACAACAGAAATGCTATAGGGTCAGCCATTGTCCAGTATGACAATGACAATGACAATATTTTATTCGCTTTAAGGCCTCCGGCCCATGCAAAATATATATGCATTTACAAATATGTATATAAAGTATAGCATGTGCAAATTCAATCAATTTGATAAAGTACATTTATTACAGGCAATGGTTAACAATATGTAGTTATAACTCATGCATACAATTTTCTCTTTTTTGAAAGGCATGGTATAGGAATACAGCAACTGACTTAATCAATTCTTCGTTTTTAGATGACATAAGCATATTAAACTTGTTAACATTTGGTCGGGTATAATACTTTTGTGGTATATACGAAACACGTAAATCTGAGTAGCAGGTACATTTTAACAAGAAGTGATATTCATCTTCAATACTATTAGTATCACATAGTTTACATAGTCTGTTTTGTCTTGGAATATTTGCATACCTTCCTTTTTCAATTTCAAGGTCATGACTACCTATTCTGAAATTTACATAAATGTATCTGAACTTTCTAAGATCTAAGACATCTAGGTAAGTTTCAAAAACAAAATCATTTTTGTACATTTTATAACTTATAAGTTTCGGATTAATGTTAACAGTTTCACACCACTCCTGTGTACTGACATCTTTAAGTCTGTTTTCGAACATATTCAAAAAAGAGTTTTCAAATTGTACATTTTGATCATACCATACATAACCAAATCCGAAAGTCTGTAAACATATTTTGACAGAAGTAGCCCAATTTACACACCCATAGCTGTCATCATTTAGCATCATGTTATAACATTTTTTCACAAGTCTTTCGTTAGGCATTTTCAAAATTTTTAGCCAGTACTTTAAAGCCCTTTTATATGTTTTTATATACAATGGATATCTTGCACAGTCACCCAAGACTGCCGAGTTTGATGCATTTTGTTTTGCACACATAAACCTTTTACATGCATAATATTGAATTCGTTCAAGTTCTTCAAATTTGCCTAAGCCCCATACTTCCGATCCATACAATAACTGGGGACAAATTTTACAGTCAAACATTTTATAGAAAATAGATTTAGGTAATTGACCATGTTTATACAATGTATGTAAAATTGATATCAAGACTCGTTTTCCTTTAACACACAATTCATGAACCATACTATTCATAGACATCTGCTGAGTAAAGGTTAAGCCAACATAGCAAAATCTATTTACAACTTCCAATTTAGTGTTATTATAAGACCATTTTTCATTTCTGGCTAAATTCCACCATTTTTAAAAACAACAATTTTTGTTTTCTTTTCATTTACCTTTAACATATATCTATTACAAAACTCTGATAGAACATTTAGTTGTTTTTGTAGACCATAAACAGTGTCAGACATTAGTGCTATATCGTCTGCAAACATTAAAAGAAATAATTGCATAGTATCAGGGTGTAAGTGAACGCCCTTTATATCTTTTTCAGACAAACATCTTTCTAATTCATCTATGAAGAAACAAAATAAAATGGGACTGGCTATACACCCTTGTTTCAAACCTACAGTACTTTGTATATATTCGCTTCTTGTGTAATTACATCTAACACATGACTTAACTGTACCATACATACTCTGAAATGCACTGAATAAATAACCCTTTAAACCATTTTCCTTTAAAATGTTCCACAATAATTGTCTATTTATAGTATCGAAACATTTTTGAAAATCTACAAATGCGACGTATATTTTACGTCTTTTCTTTCCAAGAATACGGTCAACAACTGATTTAAGGATGAATGCGTTATCTATGGTAGAATAACCAGCTTTAAAACCCGCTTGGTTTTCAGAAATTTTATGGTACATTTGTGCAAAGAAATTTAATCTATTTACAAGAACACAACAATATATTTTACTCAGAACATTTTGCAGAGAAATTCCTCTGTAGTTTTCTACATTATTTACATCACCCTTTTTATGTAAAGTAACGATAATAGATTCGCTCCAACTATCAGGATATTCCCCTGAAGCAAACAATCTGTTAAATAATCTAACTAATACAGGTGTGATACTGTCTATACCGTATATAAAGAATTCTGGAATAATGCTATCAGGACCAGGTTTCTTGCCTTGTTTTAAATGTTTAATTGCTAATCTAACCTCATCATCTGTTATTACTAAATTAAATATATGGTTTTCAACTTCAGTATCAGGTTCATCTATTGAAATATCAAATGCTCCACCATTGTTATCGTTGGCAACATTTGGATTTAATAAACCTTCAAAATATTCAACCCATTCAGTAGTGCTTATATTATTTGTAACATTGCTCTTACGATTCGATAACCTTTTCAGCTTGGACCAAAAGGATTTCGGGTCGTTAACACAATTTGTTAAATCGTTTAATTCATTCGCAAAAAAATGTTTACTTTTACTGTCACACATGGTTTTGAATTCAATTCTCGTTCGTAGATATAAATTAAGGTTTTCGGCTGATCTGTTTTGTCTGTAATTTTCAAAAGTTTGTATTTCAGCCGCTTCATATTTAGACACTCCTTGTCAAACCACTTAGGACCAGATTTTTCCAATTTTCGCTTCACTGGACGAATATATTCTAAACCAATTTCTCTAAGCATTTCGACGAAATTTGAAACACAATCATTTACACTGATATTTAGATTATCTAGATTGGAAATTATTTTGTGAAGCATTTTATTACTGAAAAAATCCTGAACTATATGTTGAAACGACTCTTTAGATCTGGCATTCAAATTGTATTTCGTTTCTGTATATTCGGAATCGGTTTGTTTTTTGGCCCTTTGTATTTTGATCCCAAAAGTTAATGATATTGGAAAATGTGAAGATTCTGTTCTTTCTTCAACACAAAAATTTCTTATCAAGTTCACAGTATCTTTGGACAACAAAGAATAGTCTATAACACTACAGCTTTGTGAAGAAGTGAATGTGAAGTTCCCGATATTATTGTCATCACCAATCCTGCCATTCATAATATATAACGCATATGTTTTACACAAGTTTATTAAATGCCGTCCTTGTGTATCAATATTGCGCTTAATTCACCACAGCGTGCATTCAAGTCTCCCATTACAACTAGATTTGTTGCATTGTATTTATTATAAATTGATAATAGTTCATCTTCTAGAAGAAACATACCTTTTACTTCTTTATTTAAATAGAACGGCGAATCGATTGGCGGCAGGTAGACAAACATTATGTATACATTTTCGTCTAAATTTACAAACGATTTATCAAGCTTTAGTAAAATGCCAATGCAACAAGTTTCTTCTACACGCTCTACATATTTCGACAGTAAACTGACATACCACCCATACCACGACAATGTTTTGAATGTTTCACAGCAGGCAAGAAAAAACAAGTGTGTGTATCTAAAAGATGTTTCGTATTTTCGTTATTTTCTTCCCAAGTTTCGGCCAAACCAATAATGTCAAAACATTATAAATAGCTTAGTAAATCCTCGAATTCAATTTTTCTCGAAATACCTTCAATATTCCAAAATACAATTCTTAACTGTTCTAATTGTGGGCCTCGACCGGACTGCTAATCAACGTTAATATCTTCATGGTCATCGCTTGAACTACTTTCATTATTCAAAATGGCATTAAGAGTGTCTGAACTATTTTGTGTGATCCTCCTTTTAGCATTGATGAAAACTCTTGTGCCGTCGGTTTTATTTTCAGTTCTGATGTGCAATTTCCCCTTTGAAAAATAACCAGTTTTGCCCTGTGCCTTCAAGTTTGCTAAAGTCGCTCTTTCCCTAGTTGTTAGCTCGTCTGAAATTCTGATTTTATTTTCTCGCAGATTGTCTCTCCCGCTGAATAATTTATGTTTGTCAATTACTGAGGCGAATTTGACAATAACAATACGTTTGTTTTCAGAATCTGGTTTACCAACTCGATATGCCTCGGTAATGGATCCGTTATCCCATGGTTCCCAGGGACAAGCAATTAGACAAACGTTGTTGATTACATTAGTTTTCAGTTTTGACTCAGTTTCATCGAGGGACTCTTCTAGACCAAAAATTCGTAAAGTCTTCTGATTTAGATGGCGTTCAATTTTATCCACTGCACTTTCAACATTATCCAATTTTTCAAATCTTTCGTCACATTTCTCATTTATGGAATCAATATCAAGTTGTAACATATCTCTATCACCTGTAACGTTACCTTTTAAATTTTCAACAGTTTCTTCAAGTTTAGATTGCTTCCCTTCAATAACATCGATTCTTGATTTCATTTCCTTGCAAAGAGATTTCACTTTTTCGACTTCGAATTTAACCTGGAAAATATCAGTTCTAACACCTTTTATTTCAGTTTTCAATTGATCACTATTAGTTTTAATTGCTTGGAGAATTTCATCTTTGTCGGACATAGGGCCTGGGTTGACTTCCACGTCGTAAGATAAGGCAATTATTCTGGCCGAATAACTATTATATATGGAAGTTGCATCGTGTATGCATATATTTTATTCGCCTGACTTGATGGATGGAATTATACAAATGTTTTGTGAAAATTGTTCTTGGTAGTCGAAACAGTTGCCGTGTCCATAAGTGTGTTTGAGATACATGCTCCTCCCCCTAGAATCACAATCGCTAATATTCCCATCAGCACAATTCTGAAATGAATGTCTGTACCGGTTGTCGCTGGGTTGTACACATTCTTTGAATAAGGTTTCCTGTAGCCTCGACCTGGACCGAAAAGTCCGATTCTAGCCCGATATGCTTCAGTTTCTATTGTCATTTTGGCATCTATACGCTTCCGTAGTTTTCGTTAGGTAAAAACTGACCAACACAATAGAAGTATTACTGTGTATTATACTGTGAGCGCAAGTCAATAGTTATGCAATCTCTGTTCAATATGTATCCACAAACGTAGTCAATGGAAATCATCAGTTCATGAAGTTATCGTGTCACTATTTTGTATATTTTGCTAATCCATTGTCTTTTGGTTTTTTTACTTCTAGATTTTAAGCTCTTTATCATTTCAATTTTTTATTGTCAAATTCGTAATGTTCATATCTTGATGCTTATTCCAGTATAAATTTTAATCCACAAATCTCACAACTATTTTTTTAATCCATTGAAATGCCTCTGTCATAATTTTACGTCTACACACGCTACACTTCTACCACAATTAGTATCTCCGGACTATTCCCAAAAAGGACTATGAAGGTGCTTTTCAGAATTGGACCAAAAGGTTAAAACTTTGCATAAAGGTAAAGGGTGAATACTTCGAAGGTACGAAATAAAAAAAATCTCCTATGCCTTGTTATTTTGTGTTTTAAAGGCAAAGTTGCAATACTTATTGAACGGCCTTCGTAATTATGTTCGGTCTAGGTTTGGTCATAAAAAGGGATGGGTATTGTCAGAATTCGTATTGCGATATATTGCAATATGCGGCACTGTATTTGGATCCCTATTGCAATATATTGAAAGTGAGTAACTCATACAAAACTATAGTTTGAAGGTTTAAAACGTGGGTATATTATGGTTATAAGGTAATTAAATAATTCCTAGGACAAAGTCAGAAATGTTTATTTGCTTACCTTTTTGAGCAATATACCGCCTACTGTCCGTCATATTATCGGGTAAAATACTTTAAATTATTCGGCCTGACTAGTTTTCTTTTAGATCGGGAGATCACGTGTCTCCGGCCTGACTAGTTGTGATCAAAACAGCGTAGGAAAATAGTTCTTAACAGAATAGATAAATCGTTGATTTTCTTTTATTTATGTTGTATTCTAAAAACACAATTGACACAAAATCAATTGTTGAATCATGTCAACAGCAAAGCCTACTGGTCTTTCCCCTTATATTGTATTTTATAAATGTGAGCTGCGTTCAATCTGTAGGATTATTTTAGATTGAAATTGAGAGGTTCTTCGGTTTTAAATGTAGAGGATGCGTGTCTTGAAATGCGGGTACTATATTTGTGAGTGACTGAATCAGACGAGCCAAAAATACTTAAATACCCCCCCCCCCCCTCCCAAGTACAATATCCATTTACTGTTTGTGAAAATTTGAAGTCAATCTAACAAAAAATGAAAAAGCTATGTCCAATTCTCAAAATCAACTAAAATCCATAATATATTCATGTAATTTATGTTTTTTACCCAAAAGAACAGGTTAGACTCAGCAGTTTTAGGATACAATGTGAAGAAGGGTATACGATGAACAAGATTCCCAAGTCGATAGTTTCCATGTAAGTGACCTTAACGCAAAACTTAACCGACGACGACGACAACAACTACGACGACAATCAAGTTACGACAATAGCTCGTCATTTTTTTCAAAAATCAGACGAGCTAAAAATGCCTTCCATAGGTTGGGGTCAATTCAGAGAGGTGTCTAAAAAATGTTTAACTTATTTCTGACATTTATGCACAACTGGATACTTCAAAATCTAATGTGCTACATTAATATACACAATGATCTTAAAAGTGCAAGACAATGACTGAAAGTGACAATTATTAAAACAACAACTTGTTACAATGTTTGCAAATTACGGTCACACTTTGCGTCAGTAACTTGCTATCAAAACACTGACAGACACAAAGCATTTAGGGACTTTTAAGTGAGAAATGAAAAGGAATCATTAACCTTCAAGAAAATAGCATTTTAAATAAACATAGATATTGATATATTCTAATATGCCTATGGTACATATCTATAGTCAATTCGAGTGCTTTGATTAAATGATTAAATATGATAAGTTTCGGACCTGGAAGTAGCTCTTCCCAACTTTTCTACTTTACTCCCGCGCAGAAAAATAAAAGATAGAAATAGAAATAATATCTGACCAAATCGAATTTTCTTTTTAATCCTGAATTGTAACAGGCGTCTTCTCAAAAGGAAAATATGACATACTGCATCGAATGTGACCACATTGTGTTGAACATTTGAGTTTAACAAAATAATTCATAGTTTATATTTTGCATTTTAAAAAACGAAAGTAGGTTTTACAGTTTTCAAAAATCTTTATGTTCCAAAAATCTCACAGAAAGAGGCTGTAAATAGGTTGTATATGATTAATCATGCCTATTTTTAAATAAAGTTGAAAGAATTTCCCTTCCAATGATCTGCAACGTATATTTCTGACTGTTGACAACATGCAATAAAGCCAATGTAGGACAAGAAGACCACCCAGGTCAATCTAAGGAAATACAAAAACATTCACTCGTTATTCTGCAGCAGTTAAACAGGCACATACTACACGGCTATTATAAAGTTTTAGAAGCCAGTTTCAAACTGTATTTCCCTGTTAGAATTCCATAAAATTCATTTTGGTCTTAGTAATGGACCTTTAAGAACCTAAATAATATTTTTGGTTGCGACAGTTAAGCATTTGACATGTTTAACCTTGTTTCCTTTAAAAATGCCAAGAACATTCAGGATAAACAGTCACGCAGTCTTTTGATTCCGGCCGACAAAACAATAAATGAAAATATTTACGTCATCACACTGACGTCATTACTCCACGTTAAAACATTGTACAGCTCAGTATAGCGATACACATTTAAATCGATTGTCTGCCTGGTTCTAAAAACTGATGTCTTCTGCATAATGTAACAGTCAGGTAATTTATATATTCTATGTATTAGATGATAAAACTGAGTTAATGATATGTATGATATCTTGAACGGTTGCCCGAAGATGGGAGTTCCAACAGCCACTATTTATGCCATTTTACACATAACGGCCGATCTGAAAAATGGTCCACAGTACTTACGATAGTTTTAATAAATTCAGCTTATAAGAATAAAAATAATCTATGGCTTCGCCCTCGTGAATAATTCCGCCAGGTACATCACCTCCGGGGATACTTCAATTTCGATAAATCACTCCGAGCAATAGATTATTTCTTTAATATTTAATTTCAGTTTATTTCAGTCTATGATGACAAAGATGGACTGAAGTGTCAATACATCTGTTCCGAAGTGTCTATAAATATGGTCCCAAGTGTCTTTAAATATGGTCCCAAGTGTCTAGTCCGAATTCTCTGTAGACCGAAGTGTCCGTCCATAAGTCCTTGTCCATGGGGGTCATTATGTAAGAAGCTATGACTTGTCATGTAGGGGGAGGAGTCATAGATTTATTTCAACTTACTAAGTCGTGCTGTGACGTACAGGTGTTAACATACTGAACTGCATATATCCAAAACTTTATCCCTTACCTGAAAGTCTGTATGCTACAGTAGGCCTACAGATAACGTAAAGTGCATTCCACTCTGCCAGATGTCAACATTATTCTGGTTGTTGTTGTATGTGAGGACGCGGTATTGATCACTGGGTGTATTTTGTATCCTCTTCGCCCCTTTTATATATCATGAATCCAGACAAATATATAGCCGAGAAAATAGTAATCGAAATCTTGAACAGGACATAAATTAACATTTCCGGGGGATATATAGAGAACTTGCTGTTTCCAACAGGAGATAAAGACCTATGAAGTAATGTTGTTATTGTTAATTTGTATTGCGTATTCACGGTTAAATCGTTAACCCGTTTTTGTTTCGGGTTAAAAAAGCGAGAAATTGACTGCATTTACCTGGCGTTTCAACGCTGTAAGAACGATGATGAACAAAAACGTGCTCGCAACTGTATCTTGTATTTTATGTTAAAAAAGAATTTCATTATTTCCTATGGGTCGCAGTTAGCGCCCATAGTCAAAATTATATTAAACAGCCGAATTTGAAAACTGCTTTCATTAAACGAACTTTTAACAGATTTAAATTTTAGAGTAAATCTAATCTGATATTGTAATCTATAATATCAGGAACAAACCATCTTCATCGATTTATATATATATATATAATATATTGAATCCTTTTCTTACTACATAATATCGTACAGACAGAAATGAAGGATTATTTATACTTAGATCTGCAGATATATTCCAATTCTAAGGATTTTAACTTTTATTCTACATGTAATTGGATTTCCAATTGACACAAGCTGATGATCTCAATTGGAATTCCAACTGGATTCCTATTGGAATTCCAATTGGACTGTGTCAATCCAATTGGATTCAGTCCAATTGGAATTCCAATTGGGTTATGCAATTCCAATTGGATTGATAGTTTCCAATTTGAAAATTGTCATTTTTCATGGTTTTGAATTTGTCTACAAGTTTCAAACAGAAACGTATCTCTTTGAGATTTAACATTTATTACTATGAGAAAGACCTTTGCATAGACATATACGGTAACTCAGAATTATAAACCAAAAACTCTTCGATTTCAATTTGGAAAATTTTGGAATTCCAAATATTTGCTGGAACGTGTTCTTAGCTATTCAGAAAGTAGATAACCAAAAAGGTCAAAACCGTTTTTAAAGATTACAGCACTAGTGATAAAATGTATCAATCTAATACTATGAAAATATGTACCCATGCCTACACGTGACTACAGAAATTCTGCTTGAAATCCGGAATTAAAGGAATTAATTCCGCGATGTTAAAAGGCCTAATAGAACGCATCAAAAGTGCCTTTAAGGATTAATTCTCAATTCAGAACTACCAAATCGAATAAAGATAAAACGTAGGACTGCCAATGTAACGTCAAAACTATCCCCCGTCAAAAAGCGACTCCTCGCACGTCGAATACATTTTTAAGATTTTAAGAAGTTCCTTCGGTGGCAGAAACATTCATACATTAAATAAAAACGCTTAAAAGCAGCAGAATATTTTTAATGCCCAAGACTCAGTACACTGGTCCTTGCGCAAATAAATCGATCGATTCAGATTATTCATATTTAAGCACATTTGCGAAATAAAACGGTAACGTTCCCAATGGTCGAAATGTTCAAGTGAGCAGGCCATGTTTTGTGTTTTATTTTCACATATCAATCTACATCATTTACACATCGGAAATACACGGGACAGGGATAGTCATTGAAGTGTCTTAAGACACGCAAATAAACACACATTAATGTGCATCAGAGTGAAAATCGGATTTAACTTACCCCAGTTGTAATACTTTCCACGTGAAAACTAATTACCTATGCTCAATAATAGGCCAATTTTCGAGTGCCGTACGAACATATGTGTATCTATTGATGCTATTTTTCGGAGACCGTACGGATTTTAAAAGTTGGTGGAATCGTACGATTTATAAAATCGTACGAACATCGTAAGGATATGTGACCAAGGCATAAGTCACAAACATTTGTGACTGAAATTAACTCTTTTAAATAGCTGTGCATGTAGTGAGTATTCTCACTGTGTTTTGGAGATCAATTTTGTAGTAAAAAATCAAAATCCTCAGACCTTACTTTTTCCTTTTACATGTACGTTACACATTCAAATTTTAAAACTGCATCAGGTGAAGTTAAGAGCAAGGCCACCAGGTTAAATGACAGAAAAACGCGTGTACTGGTGATTTCAAATGCTTTTTCTTCTCTCATTTTTTTGCGACAACAATGTGTGGTGTACTTGTTGTTTTTTTCTCACATAATAACTGTACATGGATAGCGCTACAAACAAGTATTGACTAAGGATAAAACGTAGGAAGATAAAACGTAGGACTGCCGTTGTAACGTAAAATCTATTCCCCGTCGAAAAATGACTCCTCGCACGTCAAAGACTACTTTACAGTTGCGTCTGAACAATTAACAAAAACAATGATAACCAAATCTCTACAAACTTGAAATGTGTGAGAGTACATACTGCAGAGGTTGACATATTGCTTTAAATTGTACTAGAGAAGTCAATTAAAACTAATGAGCACTGACCAACAAGCGAACAATTTTGTAAGTGTTCACAATTAGATACTGTTAAAAAGGAAAACATGTTTTTCAGTATAAAAATAAGTACTGATACAATGTAATTATTTGCCTTCTGAGGGTATGCATAATATTGATACATATTGCGTAGCAACACTTTCATGTACAAATGTACGCTGCTAAATTTCTAAAATGGACTGATCATGATCTGCACTGGTCGCAAAATGCAGAATCATTTTCCGCTAGCATGACAAGGGTTAATTATCAAAACAACGATCTTTCAGTGGTGCCTACATCTGCATAAACAGTAGATGAAAGTAAAAAACAAGTATCAGTCTAAAATATGTCTATCCGCTTATCTTTGGAACCTTATTATGCGATTTATCTATTAATCTTCGTTATACAGTTATTTGGATAATACATGAAATGACAGTGATTATACACTATGAAATAAAATGTTTAACTGATGCATTCAATTGATAATCGGACCCCGTTGTAAGGTAATTTTTAGCACGAAATGTTCTATATAAGGTAAAGATAAAGTGTGTGTTTATTATAGTGTCACCCCTATTTAAAGGGCCAGCCATTCCTGAGACATCTTCTTTTTGAGCACTTATACCTCCCGAATCCTATCTATATGTGTGCATTGGAAAAGCATTTTAGATGCGTTCAGGAAACACGTTAGACATTCATATTTCATAACATATTTTAACTAGCCTCACGAACATCTTTAATTACGGGATCGAACAGGATTAGAAATCACAAATCAACACATACACGTTGATGATTTTGTAGCATTTTTGAAGTGGGTTCTATTTCTACCTTCGGAATTAAAATGCTACATTTCTAAAATGGACTTATCGGGTGCTCGCTGAGAGCTTACTGACTGAATAATTCTATATAGATAAAAATGATAGTTCTTATGAAGTGGAAAGTGGAAGTGGAAGTATGAAGTGGAAAGTAAAAAGAAAGATATTCATTTCGTGACTGATTCTTAGACTGATTCTTAGTTGTTATATTCTTTAATCTTTTTATTCCGTTCCTGCGTCCGTATGTCTTTCTTCAGACAGAGTTTGTGAACTGTATACATAGCCTCGGATACCGTCGTACCGGTGTTATAAGAACACAATGGCTCCGAAACATATTTTTAAAGAAATACATTACAAATAAAATACTTTCCACGTAAAAATGAACTTCGTTTCTTTAAAATGCAACAATTGTCATTAAATTTGCGCAAGTATTTCATGACAAATTGTTCGAAAGTCGAACGCTGGTGAAATGTACTTTAAAAAAAAAATGGCTTCCAATTTCCGGTGACGTCAGTCGCGTGCTCACCAAGGGGAATAACTGCCAATAAAACAACAATTAGGGGCACACATGGGTTATCTTATATGTTTCAGAGGTGAATGTTTAGTTCATATAGAAATGATATTTTTTAAAGCAGAAAAAAATACAAAATAGTAAACTAGCATCACATGATATCATCAATATGTACCTGACCTACAGTCTTGGTCCCTACGGATAATTTCTGGAACATTACAGTTTAGCTGCTTTTGTCAGTACAGACGGGGAGTTAAGTTTTTTGTACGCCTAAACTTTTATGGATATTGCTGAAAATTCAGTGTTAAAATTTTTACATAAGGCATGGGTATGAAAACCACACAAAAAAGTCAAACTTTGTCTTAAAAATGCCTTTGTCAATAAAGGTTCGTTTACAAACATAAAGCAGGTGTCAAATTGGCAAAAAGTGGTTTTTGGAAGTTATACACTTATTTAAAAGCACATGAATTGGAAATAGTGAAAAATACAATTTTTCATCATGTGGACATTGTATGGCCTCTGTTTTACATGTTTATTTTGCTGTTTTTTTTTAATTCTTCAGAGTAATGTACATATTACCAACAACCTAACAGCTATAAAAACTCCCCTTACGTATAGGCGTTTGATGTGTTGTTAACAAATAAAGTGTTTTTGCATAAAATGATAGTTTTCAAAGGCAGCACTACATGTAAGTAGGTAATTGACGGTCTTTCAATGCTTCATACATGGGCCGCGATAGCTCAGTGGTAAGGGTGTTCGCCTCCAGAACATGAGGTCTCGGGTTAGAATCCAGAGAAGAACGAGGAGTGCCCTTGGACAAAGACACTGATGCCACACGTGCCTCAGTCCACCAAGCTGTAAATGGGTAGCAGTGATAAAACAAACTCGCTGTCTCTCTCTCGCGAACGTGATGATATCTGGAATGAGTGTCCGAGACCGATTCAATAAGCTACCTAGCTCTCTTCTCAACCGAACTAAAATAAATTCGTATAAACTAATTTTTCCTATGCAATACGCATTTTAAGAAATGTGTATTATGTAAAATGAAGAATAGATATTGGATTGTTTAATTAATAAAAAAGAGGGTAATATGGCACCTGAAACGGAGTTTCACTATAATTTCTATTTAAGTAGATATATGTTCTCAAGCTTTTGGTTTCCATTGTTGCGAATGGTATCCCTGATAAACGGAGTATACAAAAAATGTATGTTGGACATTAGGGGATATCTACATGTATATTTGGATACAAAATAAACATATCTCTATGATGATACAGAAATCAAACCATGGCTGGAACTTAGGGGATATCTACATGTATATTTTGTCGAACAGTGCAAACAGAAAAGTGAAAATGAATATGTCCCTGTGTTATTTATCTCTTTCAACATATACAGTGGCGCTCACGTTTTTGTTCCGTTTTTCGGCCGTTTTTTTTCCGGGGTATCAAATGCGCATGCGTGAAAAGCGAGTTCCTCCGTTTTTTGCCGTTTTTTCCGGGGTAGCAAATGCGCATGCGCGACATGTGTTTCTCCACTGTCTGAGTTTTTGGTAAAATTAGACCTATCCGTACAAACTTAAAAATCGCGAGTATAATTATAGATGTTAAGTTTATAATGTGGTCAGATTAAGATGGTTTTTTTGTTTCTTATTTTCAAAAACATAGTATAACTACCACCAGCCTGTTACATCATTACTTTCGCGTTTTCATCATAACCATTGTAAAATAAGCGGGTACATATCCCACAAGATGGAGAGCGAGGGGAAGGCCTTGTGATGATAGAAATAATTCAGCACCTCCAATGTCCCTATTATGTTGCTATGAACAATCTATAACCAATAGATATATATTTAATTAAATTAAACCTGCTCGATCATATGATTTCAGTTATCAAAATAAAACTATAACATCGGCAGTTGAGAACATTAATGGCCATGCTTCTGGTTCAATAAACATAGATTCTTTAATGTATGCATGTACAAAATTTCCATATTCTTGATAACAATTAAATCGCTCTCGAGACTAACAACTATAGAAATCGCTGTTGCCAGACTTTTCATATCCTGATAAATTGCAAAACGTATAGTAATATATCAAGAGTTTTACTAACACGAGTGGCCATGTTTCCTATATAAACATAATAAGGTTGTTTAATATTTTACGATAAAATACAGTACTAAGAAAATGTATCAAAGGGCGATGTGCCAAAAAGGAAGTATTTGCTAGACGTATGTAAACAAGCCGTCCAATTGCATTTCGTGTTTTCAAGTTACAATGATGTACTGCTACAAGTTTAATATAGACGTGTAAGAAAAAATTGTAATAATAATTATGTGCCAACATTTTATGTTTATTCTAAAATGACTCACGGTTTTGTCTCTATATACAAAGAGTTGAAAAATTATGCTATATTAAACTATAAACAATGCAGGAACCGATATGCTGTAAACATGACATCATATTGCACCGCATGACGTTAAATGAGTGTTCGCATAGAAAACGCTTTGCATTAGTTCACTTTTTGTAATATCTGATCATGTTAGAATCAAAATAAACTCCTTCTCAGCATTGTAATCGTCTTATAAACAATTATCTGTCGTACTGATGCGCTGTTAAAAACCACCCAGGCTTTCGGCCTTTGTGTCTTATAACTGTGTATTAGCGCTCCAAATCATTGTTAATTAAACGATGAACAGTGCTAGAACGGATGTTATTTCATAAATAAAATAGTCGTTCAAATGCAAAAAATGAAATCACTCGTACTATGTACTCATTTTCTAAAAATTACTACGCATTTGAACTCCTGACTGTGTTTTATTCAACAACAAATACAGGGGCACATTTAGTACTTCTTAAATAAAATTTACTTTGAAGTATTCACACTTCCTTTGGCAAAGTCATTAAAGTCTATTTGTTAACGACTGAATTATATACCGACAGTTATTAGTTACTGTCTGTCATTGCCGTCACAGAAAAAGCACGCGGCTAAGAAATGGCAGAGAAATTGCAGTTTTTCACTTCCTTGAAAGTACCACAGTACAGGGTGTAACCATACCGGTATGTATCGAATCTCAAGGGAATTGCAATATACCGGTCTTATCGCACACCCCTACTCATTACACATGTTACAGATGGACTCAACCCCGAAAAGAGATGTGCATTGTTGCATGTAGAAGTATCTAAAATGTCTTGCCTAACTTGCCATAAGGATACTTCTTCCTTAATTTGGCATTGAAGTGATCAAACCCATGACTCTTGTATTGATGCAAACGCGCAATTACTGCCCCATAGCAGCTCTACCATTTAGCTAAAACTAGAATTAAGGCATGTATTTCTTTTAACTTTGGTTTTTGATTTGATTTGATGAGAATTTTATCAAGGTCCGTCCAAAAGAGCACTTATGTTAGCTTGATATTTGGATGAGACCCCGGCATGTCTCCCGTCATGCCTAAAAAATAAAATTTTGAAGCCAGAAAATAGGAGAAATTTACCTGACTGCAATTTCCAGCCAGTATAGCCAAAGGTTGTATTTGATTGGTTACCAAATAGTAGGCCAATCACGGCGACCAATGAGATCTAAGTGTGATTGACCTAGTTTGTATGTCTGGATCGTGGTAGCCTAACAGTTTTTAGAAAATTTTGATACTAGATGTTATATGTGTTTGTTTTGTAAAGTAAAAATCCCCTTTAATAAAGTGTTGTCCTATTTTTATTTTGCTTAGCTTTTTGTGATGATAAAAAATTTAATTGTCCTGAATGATAGAATAAAATGTTGTCCGAAAAGATGGTTTTACTTATTTGAACAAGTTAAAAAGTATGCATGAAAGTTTGACTTATGTTTCTACTCTGAAATTTTGAAAATATAAAAACCCCTTAAAACCCAAATAAGCCAGCAACCGCACAGGCTACTTGTTAAATTTACTTCTTTAATATTAATGGTGTACAATAGAAAATTATAAAGAGACTTGTACTAGTTGGTTGTTTACTACCGGAGCTAGAAGCAAAAATCGGAGCCAGGAGAGACAAAAATGATTAACCAATCAGCAGGGTGCTAATGGCCGCCAGTTCGGTCTACTACTGTTGAAAAAGCACAGTCATTAATGTAATTATTTGAATCATTTGTATCATAAATTAGATAAAATGCCAAAATTTGTCTTTAAATATATGAATGTTGCTGTAGATCATGAGTTCGTAAAATAGAAATTTTATTCAAATTTTGTGGAATTTTGGTGAGAAATTCTTTTTAATTGTTTCAGAAGGAAATTTTAATTTAAATCTGTTAATCTGTTTTATTTTTTACTTATAAATAATAAAAGAAGTAAGTGTAGATCATGATTTGCATGATCGGCGATTCGGTCCTCGGACAGATGCTGGTGAACTACTATTCCTGATCCTGGTTGACTAACCAGTACTTTTCACATCTTCTTTGTTGTGAGTGATTGGGTTTTTCGTGCCTGAGTAAGATTGTTCTTAATGTAGTTTTGATCTTATATTACACATCTTTATTGGTTCGAAAATATAATTGCGAAAGTTAGATATGCTTTTCAAGATTAACATTGCTGTTCGTACTACTTGACCTGACCTACTTGTTGGTTTTGGGTGACCTACTGCGACTTTTAGTGCGCACGAACCGGATGGAGTTATAACAGGTGCGCGTTTGGCTTTTTTGGATCCGGCTATTTTTTGACAGTAGATTACTGCTTCCATTTAGGAAATAAGTAGTGTTTTATGCATTTTCTGCAATGTCTGGGGTATCTAGTTATAGGTTCAATCACTGTTTTTGGTTAGTTATGACTTTTTATATGGGCATTAAGTATGCATTTTCTTGTTTAAGCAGTCATTAATTGTGATTATTTCTATTTTCTACGTTTTTCCAGTCATTGTCCTGGTGATTATTTTGGACATTTATTAGTTGTATGTTTGTTTTTGTAATCACCAGGGGTTTGTATATGCGTGGGTTATAATGGTATGTCGCCACAGACACTATTTTTTCCTATGTAGGTATCAAATTTCTTACTCAGACACTAGAACCGCTGAAAAGTAAAAATTTGTTAATTTCACATATTTCTATAAAATGACTAATAACTATCTAATCTACTGAGCTTCCGTCACATGTCAAGATGTCGGCTTTATACCGGGTTTGTCACGTGGTAGGTATTTGTAGTAATTATTCTATACATGTGTTTTTTATATATTTAGATAGAGAAAAAAGGATTTTTTGTCGATTTTGTTTAAATAAAGCTTTTTTCTTACGGTTTTTTGTGTTATATCTTTGGTCCTTGTTATTCTAAATATAATTTGGTCGAAATATAAACTGTCAATGTTTTGTATCCTTTATAAATTGTCTTTTATGCTACAAAATTTTGGAAAATCGCGGAATAAATTATCTGTAATAAAATTGTCTAATGTTTTCAATCTTTTCTATTTTCATTTCAAATCTTTACTAAATCGTGCTTTATAGTTATGGCTAGGGTGTTGGGTAGCCCTTATCTAGTTCTAAAGTTTTTTGTTATAAAATTTTCATGTTTTCCGGAGGTATATGAATTCAGTGTTTTAGATATGTGTTTTGTCTCAAAGATTCACCTGAGGTGGGGGTTTGATGTCCTTGACCTTTCTGTACCGGAAGCTCATTCTTGTTAACATATATACATGTATAATAAAGTATACTAAACTACTTAAAGATAAATTACAGGACACCCCTGGTTTACAGAGAGTGTGTTAGGGGTTTCTTAGTGTGGAAATATTTGTTTTATGTCACTAAAATGCGATACTGGCTTGCCTATTCTAATCTAATCTACGAAATAACATATCTACAATCTATAATAGACTTGCCATATCTACCCCTATGTACTTTTATCAAATATAGAGTTGTGTGAGTTGTGTGCTGTGTTCTGAATATAGGGTCCTAGAGCTCAGGGTTAGCACCATGCATTCCGCGCACCATGCTCCTGCAGAGTCCAAGTACCGTTTTTCCCCCATTGCGAGTTACGCATTATTTCGTTAAGGTGGGAGTCCCAAATAAAGGGTAAGATACGGTTTTTAGTCGATCTACACTTGCGCAGTCCGTGTACTACATCATACTTCCCCTTGGTCTTTTGGTACGACCGTGTGGGTGTGTGGGTTCGAGTGATTGCCGGGCGGCATTAACACTCCGTAAAAGTCACCTATGACGTTTGTGTTTTCAGTAGTGTGTATGTTTGTTCTGGTGTTTTGCCGAGCAGTCCATTATGTAATCGGTCCTAATCTATATTTTTTCATTGTATCCTATATTTTTGATAAATTCGAATACGGCCAGGCGAATATCTTGTGCTATTTCTTTTGGTGGATCTAACAGAGTTTTTTCCGTAATAGTTATTAGTTCTAATTTCAAAAGTTTTGTTTCAAATATTTTCCTTTCTTCCGAATATAATGGGCAGTGAAACATTAGATGGCCAAAATTTTCTATTTCGTTACAGTGTTGGCAGTTTTTGTCTTCTATGTATCGGTCCCCTTTAAGATAGCTACTTTTTAGTTTAAGTCTAGTATACATTGTGTCTATTTTTCTATCATGATGGTACGTTTGTAATTTGCTAGGCGGTTTAATATTAATTTCTATGTTATGTGTTGAGCAGTAAGTTTCCCATTGCTGTAGATATTTTTGTTTTACTTTGTCTTTTATGATGCTGTAGACTTCCGGTACGCTGAGCTTAATATGAATTTCTGTACCGGAAGTGCTGCCGTATTTTGCTTTGTCGTCTGCTAATTCATTTCCGTTTATGCCCACATGACTTGGTACCCACATTAACTGAATTTCGTCCCCTCTATGTTTTATATCTGTGATTGTTTTTAGTATATTAAAGATCATTTCTTGTCTGTGAGATTGTCCTGATTTTATTGCCATTAAGGAACTAAGACTATCACTAATAATGACTGATTTTGTAATATGATTTTCTTTACAGTAAGTTATCGCATAATCTATTGCTGCTAATTCGCATGTAAATATTGAAACTTGATGTTGAAGCTTTAAACTCTTGTTGTGTAAGATTGTTCCGTCTTCTCCTATAACTACTATGCCCGCCCCTGCTATTTGTTTTGACGGGTCCTTACTTCCATCTGTATAAATTTGGGTAAAGTCTCTAAAGTGCCGAATAATGTTTAGATTTGCAATAATTTTGTTTCTTTCAGCGTTTTCAGATTTGTTAATTTTTCCTACTAGATCTAAATTGATCTCAGGCATTTCAATATTGATTAGTTGTTCATAGCACGGTTCTTGAATTTGGGTATCGCCTAGGCCGTATTCTGTAATTAGAGTTCTGATGTGTTGTGTGTAAGGTTTCTTTAAATTTTTGTTACTTTTGATTTTGTAAAAATATGCCGGGTGATCGCATATATCGTCATTGATAGGTAAGTTTGGGCCCAGTCTGGAGCTTCTGGCCCAATATTTTAGTGCTTGAAGTTCTCTCTGTAAAGGTAGTGGGATCATTGCTGTTTCGGTATGTAATGGGAGAGTAGAGGTATGCCTCGGACATCCTATTATGGTTTTTAGTGCCCTATTTTGTATTCTTTGAACCTTTTTTAGTTGTGATTCTTTTGCGGAGGCGTATACTATGCTGCCATAATTGATTTTGCTAAGGATGAGGGCCTTGTAAATGTTTAGAAGGCATTTTTTGTCTGTACCCCAAGATTTTCCCTTTACTGCTCTTATGATATTTAGATCTTTAAGACATCTTTTTGTCATATGTTCTATATGCATTTTCCATGATAGAGTTTTGTCAAAATACATTCCCAAAAATTTTGCGTGTTCATTATATGTGAGGTTCGTACCACATAACGTTAATTTCGGAAAGTTGTTGGCTCTTTCCGGAGGTTTTACGGACGGTCTATGTATTAATAACACTTGAGTTTTTGCTGGGTTAATTATGAAGCCCCAGGATTTGCTCCATTTTTCTATTGTATTCAAAACAGTTTGTGACTTTGACGTAGTGACCCAAAACATTGACCAAGTCCAACTAGGCATGGTATTTATTACTTTGTGAAATATCATTAAATTGTGATAAGGGGTTTTGGAGATATATATAAAGCTGAATCCAGTATACCCCATTACACTTTGTGCAACTGGGGTATAGAAACATTTCCGCAGGCCGAGACATTGGTAAATTGTTTTGAAGGCGATTGTTTAAAAAATAGCCACTATATCCTGTTCTTTCAGTTTTCCCTCTTTCTTATTTTTGTTTTTCATACACAAGAAGATTGTGACTGAAAGCTGCAATGTAGATTCATTCTTCAAGAGAACCGAGTTCCATTTAAGTTGCTCATCTGAGCAACCAATAACATTGTTATTAATGTCACTGTAGTACTCTAGTTCTGTATTAACTAATACTGTATGTACTGCAGAACTAAAAAGTATTCTATATTGCTGAAGTACTGCATTAATTTTCTGTATTGTCCAAACAAATCAAAATCTCTCAATGCATTAAAAAGTTACAACCTGAAAAAAATGAAAAAAGTTCTCATGTGTCCATTTGTGTTCCAACTGCGACCTTGATATTTGAGCTTGCATTCAGCATGCTGTGATTATAATCATATATATAAAATTACTAAGGTTATCTCGCGTGCTTAATTCTTCATCATCAGCTACTGTTCTAGAGTTTCAATGACTTCTCTCATAAAAACAAAAATCCACAGCTAGTGTAGCATAACACTTCAGCTGCAACTTGGGAATTTATCCAATATGAATGTTCAACAGTCTGGCCAAATGATGTTTCTTGTTAGCTATCAATTTGCTGATTTAACTGTTGTTCTTTCCTTATCTTCAAAAAATCAATGTACATGGATTCCAAATTTCAAAGCAAAGTTCTTCTTTAATGTTAACTGCGTGTTGTCAATACATCAAGTGTCAAGTGTCCCATTGTTTCACCTCAATTATCAATTCTTTTCATTTGATGCTTTTGTTTTCCTGGTTTGTTTATTCCATTGAAACTGAAAAATCACTTATTAAGCATAATGTCAAGTCTCATCACCAAGGTAATTTGATGAATCAAAACAGAACTTCATATTCTAAACTGATACAGCCATCTCCACAGAATCCTTCAGTTAACAACTGTTGTTTTCATATCTTGGTCTATTGAACTTCCCTCTTCACTGTACGTACATAAAGCTTTTTTCTACAACAAATTAAAAAGAAAAATTAGCAATTCTTTTAAATCTTACAATAAATAACTGATACACATACTGAAAATTTACTGAGGGAATAGTTAATAGTGCATGTTATGATCATACTACATGGTTTTGATCTGCATAAGAGGCAAAAGTGTAAGCAAAAAACTAGATACCCACGTGCAACATGTCGACCCCGCCAGCTGTCAAAAGGACTAACTCCTTACCAAATAGAGATAGGTCAAAATACACCTAAATATTGGATGTAACGTGCATGTTGTACCACATAAAAGTAGTCTTGATTTTCTCTACGGCCAGTAATAAAACAGTTACAATATAAGCTATTTATAGTAACAACAAAGGGAAGTAATTCTAAAAACAAGGGTAGCTCATGGTAGTGAATATTTGTGCCAAGTTACATCGAAATCCATGGAGCCATGCATGAAGAAGAAATGCTGCAGACAAAGACATTCTTGAATTTGACCTTTCACCTCTAAGTGTGACCTTGACCTTAGACCTAGGGACCTGGTTCTTGCGCATGGCACTCCTTCTCATGGCGGTGAACATTTGTGCCAAATAACATCAAAATCCTTTCATGCATAAAGAAGAAATGCTCCAGACAGTCATTCTTGAGTTTGACCTATTACCTCTAAGTGTGACCTTTAGTGTGTTAGAGATTCACCTAGCAGGGATTACTTTTATTTACACTGTCCTGTGACTTTGGAACATGGTGGGGGTAAGAGTGAGGTTGGGTGCGCACCATAAACCGGTTTAAGCTCCCCAGTGGTGTTTTTGCCACTGACCGTTCCAAGGCGGTGCCCCACTGTGTTCCTTTAATTGTTCGTTTTGTCCTCGTGTGTTTGCTTTGTATGCTAGTGTGTGTTGGTAGTGTATGTGTGTGTGTGTGTACGTGTGTGTACATGATTGTGTGTGTGTGTGTGTGTGTTGTGTGTGTGTGTGTGTTGGTGGTGTGCACTTCTGGGTGCTGTGGGGCTCGTTTTGGGGAGGCTGCGTGTTTGGTACGTGGCATTCCCTGTTTGATATTATTTTTGTTTTTAGACCTAGGGACCTGATTCTTGCGCATGACACTCCGTCTGATGATGTTGAACATTTGTGCCAAGTAACATCACAATCCTTTCATGCATAAAGAAGAAATGCTCCAGACAGTCATTCTTGAGTTTGACCTTTAACCTCTACGTGTGACCTTGACCTTAGACTTAGGGACCTGATTTATGCGCATGACAGTCTGTCTCATGATGTTGAACATTTGTGCCAAGTTATTTAAGAATCCCTTGATCCATGGATAAGTTACAGCTCAGACAAACTAAACTCAGACGGACGCGCAAGGTATGACGCACGCACATACAGCGAACCATCATTTGGACACCTATATCGAGCTTTCATAAGCGGCTCGGCAAAATTGTCTATGTAGTGCATTAGGGTTTGTTTAATGCAATTTATTTCAGTATTCAAGTAAACTAAGTTATTCAAACTTGTAATGTTTGCTAAATGTCAAATATTTTCAAGTACCGGTAACTCAAAGCCATTTGCAATTTCTGACCAAGGAAATGACTTAACCACTTGATATTTATTCAAAATTTCCCATATAACAATACTTCTTCAGTTTAGTTTTTACACTTCCAAAAATGATTTTCAATCAGAAACTTCCAAAAATAATTCTTCAATTCCAACTACAGTTCAATCAACTGATTATGAAATACAGCTGTTAAAATGCATTTTAATAAAACTGAACAAATGGTGCGAATATAAAATAAAAAAGCGTCCCGATGACAAACAACTTAAATAAGCTGTGGATTAATGAGGGACCAGCTTCATTTCTTAAAACAAGAGGATAAGATTAATTGTTCCAATGAATTATGGATACACTTGGTGTCCTAAAACAGACCCATATCTACAACTGTTACAGTTCTCATTTGACTTTGAGAGCACTATACAGAAACCAGGTTTCTTGTTTAGGATAAATAGAGTGTAATAAATATAAGAATAACAGCCATGCTAATTAACTGCGATGATAAAAAAAGTGTAGAGTAAATTTAGTAACTCATATGTGTAATTCCTTAATAGAGAAACATGTAAATGATGAGTGTACATTCAGATATTAAAAGTCAGGTCTTGAACCTGATCTCTTTTTTTAAGATCAGTGCTCAGACAGATAGAAAAAAAATGTAGGTCAATGCTACACATTTGTATAATGGCAGTAATGTTCCTTTTGAAAAGCAAGAAGTAATATGTAATCAAGCTAGGTGACTTTCCACCATGTCCATACTCCACTTTTTTAATGAAAATGACAGCTATCAGAACTGCAGCATTTTGTTGAAAATCCCAAGTTCTTTAATAATACCAGACATTAATTTCTGCCTTTCTGATTCAAATGCAGACTATGCTAAAAATCTGTCACTTAATTGTGATCTCATTCAACAGTGCACACTATTTATTGGCAAATAAGTCTTGTTTAATAATCAACATAAAATCAAGTCCAAAATGTACAGGGTGACTGCATGTATATTGAATTTAGGGGTTTAAAAGCTGCGGACAACACACAAAGATAACGAAACCTAAAGCAATATGTAATAAGACCGTCACTTAAATAAAGAATGTTTCAGAAAATATCAAGTATATGTTTGGTACATTAACCTAATTTATCATGCAACTAGCATTAAATCTGACCGATAACACCCGTCCGATATTTTAAAATGATATCACGTCACTGACGTGATAACACTTTGTAACCACGCCCACATGCCGGACTACACCCAGTTCAACAAGCAAGACTCCTCATGTGCAATCACAGAGAAAAAGTTATCAAAACATTTCATTTATCCTATCATTTTTGTATTTTTGTTTACAAATCATTGTTAATGATGTAGTTATTGCATAAAAATACAGCCCAAATAGATAAATTGAATGATTTAAAACGAACAGCAAGGCACCATAAAAATTGAAAATCCCCTGTAGAATTTTTTATTTTTGAAATAAACATAGGGTTGTTGGTATTCATTTTCTTAGTTAGATCATTTGCTATCCATCTACAGCAATTTTGAGGCAAAATTTGAGAAAAAGTTGATTTTCATTTTTTTTATCACTATCCAATTTTCACAGTAAGTTCTTAATGCGTGGTTGAAATGGCCTGAAACCTATCAGCTACCTATCAAAAGTTGAAAACTGTCTTTAAACCGCTCACTTTTCACTCATCAACTCTCAAGTTCCTCGTTTGTTTACAATTAGAATACCCCAGTGGTGTTGAGCCCACGCCGCCATTTTTGAAATATCAGTGTTTTATTTGGAAATTCTTGCGTGTGTCTTTGCAAATATTTTGTTTGCAAAACAATATCATTACATTAGAACAGAAAAACATTTATAAATAGTCTCATGAAGGTAATTATTAAGCGATATTTATGTCGTTTTAATATTTTTTGTCCTTTCAAATGTAGAACTATTTTTCGAGGCACATGTAGTAATTTGAAATCATTTTCTTTTATAAATACCGTATTTATTCTATTTTAGGCCCCTAAAAGTGTCAAAAATATACAATATGAAGATTTGCATGATAAATAGAATATTAGTCAACTGCCTTTTGACAACATGTGATATCAGGTTCGGCAGATACGGTCGGAAAAGGCTCGGCAGAGCCTCGCCTTTTCCGACCGCATCTACCTCACCTGATATCACATGTTATCAAAAGACAGTAGCCTAATATTCTCTATATCACTGGCACTGGACACTAAATCAATAGAAAAGTAAAGGACATACAGGTAACTTTGTTTATAACGAACTTATTGGGACCTTATCATTATCCGGAGTTTGTTATATCCATATAACAGTTTCATAAGAAAAGTAAAATAAAGGAAGAATCTCGGGAAGAGAATGCTTTTTTACATTAAAAGGAACAGTCATCCAAAAAGTATCCTGTCTGGCCGGTCAGGGAGAGAGGGATAAAATGTACATGTCGCCATGCAATCCTTCTATAAATGGCTTCCCTCCATCGTTTCGAAAACAAATTTCAGTACATGTTTATTTACATGTACATAGGTACATGTACAACATGACAGAACGTATGCATTGGCAAAGTCGACAGGGAGGGGCGAGTTAGAGAACCAGACCCTTTCATTTTAAAATGTGGGGGCAATTGAAATTGCAAGTGAAAATCTATCAGAAACTTTTCACCCATATATAGCTATTTCATTATTTATCCAAGGTCCGAATAGAAAAACTTGCTATGGTAAAGTAATCTGCCGTCATATTTAAACTAGATCCCACGTGTAACATTTCGAGCGGCCAGCTGTCAAAAGGACTAACTCCTTTCCAAGTAAAAAAAGATCAAAATACACCTTAATATTGCATATTACATGCACGTTGTACCACAGAAAAGTGGTCTCGTTTTTTCTCTACGGCCAGTAATAAAACTTTTGATTTATAAGCTATTTATAGTAACAACAGAGGATGTAATTCTAAAAACAAGGGTAGCTCATGGTGGTGAATATTTGTGCCAAGTTACATCAAAATCCATGGAGCCATGCATGAAGAAGAAATGCTGCAGACAAAGATATTCTTGAATTTGACCTTTAACCTCTAAGTGTGACCTTGACCTTAGACCTAGGGACCTGGTTCTTGCGTATGGCACTCCTTCTCATGGCGGTGAACATTTGTGCCAAATAACATCAAAATCCTTTCATGCATAAAGAAGAAATGCTCCAGACAGTCATTCTTGAGTTTGACCTATTACCTCTAAGTGTGACCTTAGACCTACGGACCTGATTCTTGCGCATGACACTCCGTCTGATGATGTTGAACATTTGTGCCAAGTGTGACCTTGACCTTAGACCTAGGGACATGGTTCTTGCGCATGACACTCCTTCTCTTGTGCCAAATAACATCAAAATCCTTCCATGCATGAAGAAGAAATGCTACGGACAAAATCATTCTTGAATTATTCTTGTATCTGACCTGTTGCCTCTTAGTGTGACCTTGACCTTGGACTTAGGGACCTGGTTCTTACGCATGACACTCCGTCTCATGGTGGTGAACATTTGTAGCAAGTTATTTAAGAATCCCTGTATCCATTGAGAAGTTACAGCCCGGACAAGCTAAACTCGGACGCACAGACGCACGCACGCAAGCGGCTCGAAAAGAAAATATTTTTTGGATGAAAATTTGATTTAAATTGCTTCATAGAAAAAGACGCTTGTATGTTAACAGAGGAGTAATTTTTACACGTTTATTAACCATAAAGTCCCTGTGTCAAAATCACATGGTTATTTCATTGTCAATGTATACCAACAAAAATGCTTTAAAATTGTTAAATACTGCAATGTACGGCTGTTTCTCTTCATCAGTAACAAACACGCCAGTTTGAGCACCCAGAAAGAAAAGCCTGGCAGTGACGGTCAATTTTTTGTGACATCCTTAATGTTGTATAAACTTGTTGCAGTTTTGTTGATGAAAGCTTTATAATAATAATGTCATGTAATTACTTATGTCGCTTAAAGAGGCACTCCTTACATCCGGCGGATTATATTCTCAAAACAAAGATTATGTGTTCAATGAACGCAAAATGATAAATAAATACAATTTCAAAGAAGAACCTATGGCGAAAATGCCTCATTTTACCACAATTAATCAATAAAGAGGTGTTCTGTAATAAATCGCATCCACCCATTAATTGTACAAAAACAACTCTACATAGATTATTGAATTGTTAACTGTACTGCAGTATATTTTAAACCGCTGATTTTATCGATAATAACTGGAAATGCATAGCTGAGTTTTTTAGGTTGAGTTGTAATACTTCTAAAGATTCTATTATTTATGTTTTGGAGGTTTTCAGTTTGTCATCAGATATAGGGTATGTCTCTTTAAAGGGGCACTCCCTACATCTAGCAGATTATATTGTTGAAACATAGATTATTTGTTCAATGAACGTAAATTGATAAATAAATACAATATCAAAGAAGAACCTAAGGCGAAAACTGCCTCGTTTTACCACAAGTAGGCTTTCTGTAATAAATTGCATCCATCCATTAATTGTACAGCAACAACTCTACATAGATTATTGAATGGTTTCCGGTACTGCATTATATTTTGAACCGCTGATTTTATCGATATGACTGCGAATGCATGTAGCTAAAACTTTTAGGGTAAGTTATAATACTTCCAAAGATATTATTTATGTTTTGGAGGTTATTAATAGTTTGACATCAGTTAAAGGGTATGCCCCTTTAATCTGACTTCATCCCCCATATTGGCTCTATGGTTGCGGCCATCTTGGATTCAGTGACACTACATCAGTAACATTATGGCATAAACACACAAATCAAAATTTTTAATAAAATAGTTATGAAGTAAATCAATAAAATGAAAATGGTGTCTTAGTAGAGATATTAATGCTCATCTATTTTTTTCTGTAGTTTTGTATCATCACTGAAACGCCTACAATTCTTTACTTGCACTGCCTATGGTAAATCATTATTAGTAAATACCGTATATAAAGCTAGTTGCATGACAAAATTATATACAAGAGAAAGAGCAGTGGTCCCAAAATATTACCCTGGAGTACACCAGATTTAATGTTTATCCTGTTTGAATTATAACCACTATTTGCTTCCTATTAATGTTGATCAATATTTTACTTGTTCAATTCTTTATTGACAATTATAATCTTGTGTTTTACAAGTAAGCTAAGTATATTTTGCAAGTGTTCTTATATGAGCAATAAGGGACCATAGGGTCATTTTCTTATCTTGTCGCTTTAAAAATTCAGAAAAGTGAAAATGATTATGTCCCTGTGTTATTAATCCCTTTCAACATATACGTGTCAACGTTTCATCAGAACACTTACTGCTTTCCGTGACTTGTTCAGTTGCCAATGAAAATAATACGGTATTTTTTAATTCAGATTTATATTATTATACAGCAAGTTCTTACAACTTGCATTTATCGCTCTCGAGACACGATGAGAGACAGACAATATGGACTTAAGGACCCTGCCTAAGGACACTACCGCAAACAGTATACATTTACATAGTATGCACAAAGTGACAAGAAATATCAGTAAACATTTTGATAAAAGACGAAAGTCCCAAGATCACTTTGGATGTTACAATTACATGTAGATCTAGCACTAATATACAGACGAAATTGGCCTTTATTTCTACAGATAATTTCCAAACGTTGGTTCTTAATTTGAAAGGACAGCTATAAATACAGCGCAGTATTACTTCAATGATACGACAATAAACACTTTCTTGTCAAACAACGTCATTTGTGCATTACGTCAGCAATGTTTTACAATACATAATACTCAGTTATGTCGTAATTCTTTGAGGCATCTTATTAGAATCACCACAATTTAAAGTGATCACGAGGCTTTAATACAATATTTTCAACCTTTTCTGGATACTTTCTGTCGTCTTGGTAATACACTTTCATTCGATGTAGTATATGAATATTTATACATAAAGATATTTACATACAAAATGTAAATAATCTTCACAAGGGAAAAATTACAGACGATGAATATAGCACATCTTTGATAATGATTATACTCACGTTTATAGCCTACCTATATGATAATCCGAAGTATTGATTTGAATGAGAAAAATGTAAGGATACATCCAATAGTTAGAAAAAACACTCAATATACTGGCAAGCAAGGAAAAGCCGATGCAGTTTGCATGTTGTTTTCGTTTATTTTAGAAATAGATTAGACAGAATAAAAACGATGACTATTTTGCAAATCTTGGCCTTGACCTCTGTCGGTGGAGATAATTTTTGTTTACATTGGTCGCGAATGCTCGTAAATAAGGGGCCTTAAAAGGGGTACTTAGAGCACACGAAAAATCGCTGGGTCGTACCGATTATACCCTCTTTAGAGGATGGTGGACCTAATAAGCACGATTACAAACAAAAAACGAAAAATCGGCATTACAACAGGAAATGTCGTCGCCGATATTCAGCTCATAACACGTATAACACAAAAATATTTGAAAAGCATTAAAAATAATTATTTCTAATGGGTTTTAACAATAAATTGTGTTTGAGAAATTATATTAATTTGCGGCTTGGTAAGTAGGTCTATATACCTTCATGTGTCATTGTTGCCGGAAATAACTGTTTTCTACTTAGTCAAATAGTTGCAACTTGTTTTGCTAAATACCCTGCACAGCCTCCAATGGGAGCTAACATCAGTTTAGAACTCCCGACATTTTCTGTAAGTTTGTTTGGCAATACAGCCTATGATTTCCCTGCATTGAAGGGAAAATAATATACAATCAGTACAAATGACTTCCTTTGAATTGAAGAGTCAAATCATCCCGATATACTAGTGTACGGTTTGAATATGTTATCAATACCTTTTTATTGTGTGTTGAAATGTATTTTAACATGATTTTCTAATGTTTTAAGAAAAATTGAAGTAATATTTTCGCGCGGAAATCAGAAGTTGACAGCCGTCACATGACCCCAACGTGACTTTGTTGCAACATATGTCAAGATTGTGAGTACGCTGAAATGAAAAACCGATATCTTAGTAAATATTTAACACTTTGACTCATGATTTCTGTCAGTCAGCTTCAAAACAAATCCTCCGATAGATTTTGATCAAGACTTCCTTCATAAAGACGCCAGTTGACAATAATTAAATTGAAGTAATATGTTATGCCAAATAGTCGTATGGGTAGAGAAATTCCATTTTCATCTCACATTTTTAAAACATTTTCAAAATTACTGATATTTATTACTAAATAAAGCTGAGTATTTATTGGTAATAATATCGTATACATCATTATTGCAAAACACAGTTTTATACATATGTGCATTTGTACAATCGTACCTGTGTTGAAAATTACACACGAAGTGATGCGGCGGGACTCGTTGTCGCGCGTGCTTCTATTTTGTCTTTCAGATGCGGCAATTGAATGTCGCGTGCAATTTTTACATCCTGCGTGACGTGTTCGGTTTTTCGCCACGGCTCCACGCTTTTAGCCCCTTATTTTTCACACCGCGTGGACACACACGCGCGTGATTTTGCCTAATAAAAATGCCGGTGCACCAAAGTGCAACTTACGTTTTTACTAAATATCTCTTATTCGAATATGATTGTGCAGATGGTGTATATCTAATAAATCTCATTATTTTTACTTTCTTCAGTTGTTTTTTATGCCCCCGAAGGGTGGCATATTAAAATCGCACCGTCCGTCTGTCCGTCCGTTCGTCCGTCTGTCCGTCCGTCTGTGCGTCCCATCTTATAAATTCGTGTCCGGACTGTAACTCTGACATGCATTGAAGGATTTTAAAATAACTTGGCACACATGTCTAGCACATCAAGACGACGTGTCGCGTGCAAGACCTACATCCCTACCTCAAAGGTGAAGGTCACACTTGGAGTATGAAGGTTATGGAATCCTCTATATATGCACACATTCGTGTCCGGACTGTAACTTTGTCATGCATTGAAGGATTTTAAAATAACTAGGCACACATGTCTAGCACATCAAGACGACGTGTCGCGTGCAAGACCCACGTCCCTACCACAAAGGTCAAGGTCACACTTAGAGTTTGAAGGTAATGGATTCCTCTATATATGCATATATGCACACATTCGTGTCCGGACTGTAACTTTGTCATGCATTGAAGGATTTTAAAATAACTTGGCACAAATGTCTAGCACATCACGACGAAGTGTCGCGTGCAAGACCCACGTCTCTAGCTCAAAGGTCAAGGTCACACTTAGAGTTTGAAGGCAATGGAATCCTGTATATATGCATATATGCACACATTCGTGTCCAGACTGTAACTTTGTCATGCCTTGAAGTATTTCAAAATAATTTGGCACAAATGTCTAGCACATCAAGACGACGTGTCGCGTGCAAGACCCACATCCCTACCACAAAGGTCAAGGTCACACTTAGAGTTGATAGGGAATGGAATCTTGTATATATGCATATATTTGTATCCGGACTATAACTTTATTATGCTTTGAAGGATTTTAAAATAACTTGGCACAAATGTCTAGCATATCAAGCGGATGTGTTGCGTGCAAGACCCAAGTCCCTACTTCAAAGGTCAAGGTCACACTTAGCTTTTAAAGTAATGGAATACTGTATGCATGATTACTCTGTCATGCATGGAAGGATTTTAAAATTACATAGCACATTTATTGAGCACATGGAGAGGACACAGACTGTGAGGCACCTCTTTCGGGGGCATTCGTCACTTGTGAGGGACAGCTCTTGTTTAATTCATTATAACTATTTGTAGTAGTATAAATATTTATATCATTATTGCTATTTTTAATTTGCTTTATACATTTATCTAAGAAATATTGCTCACCGAACAGTGAACATTGAAAACTAGTAAAATTTATTAAAATGACCGGGGGACTGAATAACTGGCATGTTACACTTAAAAGTGGACCCTGAATACCTTAATATTGTGACATATATTATGTTGTCTTGTCTAGCATTTGGTAGCAGGAATATCAATATCTCCATACAACATTTTCACTTCTGCATTATAAATCATTTAAACCGTCCTGTCTGCCTGCCTGCCTGCCTGCACGTCTGTCTGGCACCTTAATGACTCTTTTCCAGCTATCGGTTGGAATGGGGGGTTTTAATCGAAATTGTTTTAGTTTCAAACTGCACCAGGTGTGATCGAAAACAAGGCCACGAGTTCAAACGACAGAATATCATTAAACGCTATCATAATGGAGAACATTTCACCAGTTAGTATGAATGTTGATAAAAATATTTGTCTTGTTCAATTCTTTATTGACATCTTATAATCTTGTGTTTTACAAGAAAGTTATATGTATTTTGCAAGTGTTCTTATATAAGCAATAAGGGCACATTGCCGTTTTCTTATCTTGTCGCTTTCAAAATACACGGATTGTTTATGTTATCGTGTTAGATATCTTGCCAATTGAAACTTTTTTTCTTCTCGCATTTTATTTTTCAACAATACTTATTTCGCGCGAAATTCAATACATGTACTGTGTGATAGACGTGTTTGTCTTTCGTACGATTACCGTAAATGGATAGCGCTACAGCCAAGTATGAACTAAAGATAAAATGTGAAGATATAGCAGAGGAATTCCGGTGTAACGTAAAATTTATCTCCCGTTGAATAATTACTCCTCGCACGTCAAAGACTATCTTAGAGTTCCGCTTGAACAATTAGAAAAACACTGATAACCAAGTCTCTACAAAACTGTGATAAATGAACGTTGAAATATTGCTTAAAATTTAACTAGAGAAATCATTTCAAAATGATGTGCACTGATCAATGAGCGGAAAATTGTGTACTTGTTCACAATTTAGATACTGGGGTAATAAATTCCAATGTCGGTGCCTCTAACTGCAACTTACGTTTTTTTCTAAATATTTCTTGTTCGAATATGGTTTTCACTTTTGCATTATAAATCACTTAAACCGTCCTGCCTGCCTGCCTGCCTGCCTGCCTGCCTGGTTTTGCAGATGATTTATATCCAAGAAATCTCCTTATTTTGACTTATTACAGTCGCTTTCTCATTATTAGTGGTAGAAGTCTTAATGTTATTATTACTATTATTATTTTGTTTTTATATATTTATCTAAGAAATATTGCTTACCAAAGAGTGAACGTTGAAAACTGAATGTAAGCACCTACGTCTTGAATACGTTTTAAAGGGCTCGACATTTTAAGGAAATTCTCTATTATAATTGAAATCAAATAACATAAATGCATTGTTTCGTCATTTTTTTCCAGATGAAGACGGAGATGAAGATGCGGATGGATTTTCGATTACTGGTAAGTATAACTCATTGTTTAGTCCTAAGTCGAACTTCGAATGTGAACATACCTGATTGTAATTCTTGTTCTCATTAGTAATCAAAGTCAGGAACTAATGATTTTAGTGATATCTATTAAAATGGCTAAAGACTGAATTACTGGTATATCACACTTACTATTGGACCCTTAATATCTTAATTTTGTGTAATGTACCATATTGTTTTGTCTAGATATAGTGTAACGTAAAATTTATCTCCCGTCGGAAAATGACTCCTCTCACGTCAAAGACTATCTTAGAGTTCCGTTAGAACAGTTAGAAAAAGCACTGACCACCAAGTCTCAACAAAACTGAATTATATGAACGTACGATGTTGACATATTGCTTCAAAGAGGTTGACATATTGTTTCAAATTGTACTAGAGAAATCATTTCAAAATGATGTGCACTGACCAATGAGCAGAAAATTTTGTATATGTACACAATTAAGATACTGGTGTAAAAATTCCAAGTCGGTGCCTCTAACTGCAACATACGTTTTTCTAAATATTTCTTGTTTGAATATGGTTGTGCAGATGATGTATATATAAGAAATCACCTTATTTTGACTTATTACTGTTCGTTTATCATTATTGTTAACATTATTATTATTATTATTATTATTATTATTATTATTATTATTATTATTATTATTAATATGATTATTATTATTTTTTAATTATTACTTTAATTATTTTGTTTTATATATTTATCTAAGAAATATTGCTTACCGAACAGTGAACATTGAAAACTGAATGTAAGCGCCTACGTCTTGAATACATTTTAAAGGGCTCGAAATTTTAAGGAAATTCTCCATTATAAGTGAAATCAAATAGCATAAATTCATTGTTTCATTGTTTCTTCTAGATGAAGATGAAGATACGGATGGAAGTTCGCCTGAACAATCGGGTAAGTATAACTCATTGTTCAGTCCTAAGTCAAAGACGAACATCGAACTGATTGTAATTCTTGTTCTCAAGTCAGGAATTTGTGACTGTTTTAAAATCTATTAAAATGACAGAGGAACTGCATAACTGGTTTGTCACACTTAGTACTGGACTTTTAATATCTTAATATTGTGACATATCTTATACTGTCTTGTCTAGCATTTTGTAGCAAGAATATCAATATCTCCATACCACATTTACACTTTTGCATTATTAAAAATACATATTCAGTCTATGTGATTATGTACATACTCCGCCACGCAAGAAGATTTTTTTCCCTATCTGTATCCTCTGTCTCTGTCTGTCTCTCAGGCTGTCTCTCTGTCTGTCTCTCTGTCTGTCTCTTTCTCTGTCTGTCCCTCCCTCTCTCTCTCTCTCTCTCTCTCTCTCTCTCTCTCTCTCTCTCTCTCTCTCTCTCTCTCTCTCTATCTATCTATCTCTCTCTCTCTCTCTCTCACACACACACAAACACACTATACCAGCACCACTGTCATAGTAACGCGGTGTTGAAGATCAATTTCTTATATAATGACTCTTTGCGAGATCTCGGTTGGAATAGGTGTTTTAATCGAAATTTTTTTAGTTTCAAACTGCATCAGGTGTGGTCAAAAGCAAGGCCACCAGTTCAAATGACAGAATATAATTAAACACTATGAAGACCATTTTACCAGTTAGTATGAATGTTGGTCAATATTTTACTTGTTCAATTCTTTATTGACATCTTATAATCTTGTGTTTTACAAGTAAGCTAAGTATAGTTTGCAAGTGTTCTTATATGAGCAATAAGGGGCCATAGGGTCATTTTCTTATCTTGTCGCTTTAAAAATTCAGAAAAGTGAAAATGATTATGTCCCTGTGTTATTAATTTCTTTCAACATATACGTGTCAAAGTTTCATCACAACACATACTGCTTTCCGTTTACTTGTTCAATCGCCAATGAAAATAATACCGTATTTTTTAATTTAGATTTATATTATTATACAGCAAGTTCTTACAACTTGCGTTTATCGCTCTCGAGACACGATGAGAGACAGACAATATGGACTTAAGGGCCCTGCTTAAGGACACTACCGCAAACAGTATACATTTACATATTACAAGTACAAAGTGACAAGAAATGTCTGTAAACATTTTGATAAAAGGCGAAAGTCTCAAGATCACTTTGGATGTTACAATTACATGTAGATCTAACACTAATATACCGACGAAATTGGCCTTTGTTTCTACAGATAATTTCCTAAAGTTGGTTCTTAATTTGAAAGGACAGCTATAAATACTGCGCAGTATTACTTCAATGATACGACAATAAACACTTTCTTGTCATAGAACGTCATGCATTACGTCAGCATTGTTTTACAGTAAATAATACTCAGTTATGTCGTATTTCTTTGAGGCATCTTATTTCAATCAGCACAATTTAAAGTGATCACGAGGCTTTAATACAATATACTATTTTTAACCTTTTCTGGATACTTTCTGTCTTCTTGGTAATACACTTTCATTCGATGTAGTATATGCATATTTATACATAAAGATATTTACATACAAAATGTAAATAATCTTCACAAGGGAAAATTTACAGACGATGAATATAGCACATCTTTGATAATGATTATACTCACGTTTATAGCCTACCTATATGATAATCCGAAGTATTGATTTGAATGTGAAAAATGTAAGGATACACCCAATAGTTAAAAAAAAAACTCAATATACTGGCAAGCAAGGAAAAGCCGATGCAGTTTGCATGTTGTTTTCGTTTATTTTAGAAATAGATTAGACAGAATAAAAACGATGACTATTTTGCAAATCTTGGCCTTGACCTCTGTCGGTGGAGATAAGTTTTGTTTACATTGGTCGCGCATGCTCGTAAATAAGGGGCCTTAAAAGAGGTACTTAGACCACACCAAAATCGGCATTACAGCAGGAAATGTCGGCGGCTTGCTTTTATCGCCGATATTCAGCTCATAACACGTATAACACAAAAATATTTGAAAAGCATTAAAAATAATTATTTCTAATGGGTTTTAACAATAAATTGTGTATGAGAAAATATATTAATGTGCGGCTTGGTAAGTAGGTCTATATACCTACATGTGTCATTGTTGCCGGAAGTTACCGTTTTCTACATAGTCAAATAGTTGCAACTTGTTTTGATAAATACCCTGCACAGCCTTCAATTGGTGCTAACATCAGCTTAGAACTCCCGACATTTGTTTCTGTGTGTTTGTTTGGCAATACAGCCTATGATTTCCCTGCATTGAAGGGAAAATAATATACAATCAGTACAAATTACTTCCTTTGAATTGAAGAGTCAAATCATCCCGATATACTAGTGTACGGTTTGAATATGTTATCAATACCTTTTTATTGTGTGTTGAAATGTATTTTAACATGATTTTCTAATGTTTTAAGAAAAATTGAAGTAATATTTTCGCGCGGAAATCAGAAGTTGACAGCCGTCACATGACCCCAACGTGACTTTGTTGCAACATATGTCAAGATTGCGAGTACGCTGAAATGAAAAACCGATATCTTAGTAAATATTTAGTTTATACTAATTTATTTTAGCTCGATTGTGAAGAAAGCTTGTAGCTTATCGAGTCACTCTCGAGTCCGCTTCCTGGAAAAACCAGTACTGGTGTCTTATGAGGAAGTACGGTCGTGACCCCGCAACGTGGGGTTCGAACCCGCAACCTCCGGGATGAGCGGCCGACACCTTAACCTCTACACCACCGCTCCCCTCTAGTAAATATTTAACACTTTGACTCATGATTTCTGTCAGTCAGCTTCAAAACAAATCCTCCAATAGATTTTGATCAAGACTTCCTTCATAAAGACGCCAGTAGACAATAATTAAATTGAAGTAATATGTTATGCCAAATAGTCGTATGGGTAGAGGTATTCCATTTTCATCTCACATTTTTAAAACATTTTCAAAATTACTGATATTTATTACTAAATAAAGCTGAGTATTTATTAGTAATAATATCGTATACATCATTATTGCAAAACACAGTTTTATACATGTGTGCATTTGTACAATCTTACCTGTGTTGAAAATTACACACGAAGTGACGCGGCGGGACTCGTTGTCGTGCGTGCTTCTATTTTGTCTTTCAGATGCGGCAATTGAATGTCGCGTGCAATTTTTACATCCTGCGTGACGCGTTCGGTTTTTCGCCACGGCTCCACGCTTTTAGCCCCATTATTTTTCACACCGCGTGGACACACACGCGCGTGATTTCGCGTAATAAAAATGCCGGTGCACCAAAGTGCAACTTACGTTTTTACTAAATATCTCTTATTCGAATATGGTTGTGCAGATGATGTATATCCAATAAATCTCATTATTTTTACTTTCTTCAGTTGTTTTTTAATTCATTATAATTATTTGTAGTAGTATAAATATTAATATTACAATTGCTATTTTTAATTTGCTTTATATATTTATCTAAGAAATATTGCTCACCGAACAGTGAACATTGAAAACTAGTACAATCTATTAAAATGGCCGGGGAACTGAATAACTGGCATGTTACACTTAAAAGTGGACCCTGAATACCTTAATATTGTGACATATATTATGTTGTCTTGTCTAGCATTTGGTAGCAGGAATATCAATATCTCCATACAACATTTTCACTTTTGCATTATAAATCACTTAAACCGTCCTGTCTGCCTGCCTGCCTGCCTGCCTGCACGTCTGTCTGACTCCTTAATGACTCTTTTCCAGCTATCGGTTGGAATGGGGGTTTTAATCGAAATTGTTTTAGTTTTAAACTGCACCAGGTGTGATCAAAAACAAGGCCACGAGTTCGAACGACAGAATATCATTAAACGCTATCATAATGGAGAACATTTCACCAGTTAGTATGAATGTTGATAAAAATATTTGTCTTGTTCAAGTCTTTATTGACATCTTATAATCTTGTGTTTTACAAGAAAGTTATATGTATTTTGCGAGTGTTCTTATATAAGCAATAAGGGCACATTGCCGTTTTCTTATCTTGTCGCTTTCAAAATACACGGATTGTTTATGTTATCGTGTTAGATATCTTGCCAATTGAAACTTTTTTTCTTCTCGCATTTTATTTTTCAACAATACTTATTTCGCGCGAAATTCAATACATGTACTGTGTGATAGACGTGTTTGTCTTTCGTACGATTACCGTTAATAGATAGCGCTACAGCCAAGTATAAACTAAAGATAAAATGTGAGGATATAGCAGAGGAATTCCGGTGTAACGTAAAATGTATCTCCCGTTGAATAATTACTCCTCGCACGTCAAAGACTATCTTAGAGTTCCGTTTGAACAATTAGAAAAGACACTGATAACCAAGTCTCTACAAAACTGTGATAAATGAACGTTGACATATTGGTTAAAATTTAACTAGAGAAATCATTTCAAAATGATGTGCACTGATCAATGAGCGGAAAACTGTGTACTTGTTCACAATTTAGATACTGGGGTAATAAATTCCAATGTCGGTGCCTCCACCTGCAACTTTTTCTAAATATTTCTTGTTCGAATATGGTTTTCACTTTTGCATTATAAATCACTTAAACCGTCCTGCCTGCCTGCCTGCCTGCCTGACTGACTGCCTGGTTTTGCAGATGATTTATATCCAAGAAATCTCCTTATTTTGACTTATTACAGTCGCTTTCTCATTATTAGTGGTAGAAGTCTTAATGTTATTATTACTATTATTATTTTGTTTTTATATATTTATCTAAAAATATTGCTTACCAAAGAGTGAACGTTGAAAACTGAATGTAAGCACCTACGTCTTGAATACGTTTTAAAGGGCTCGACATTTTAAGGAAATTCTCTATTATAATTGAAATCAAATAATATAAATGCATTGTTTCGTCTTCTTTTCCAGATGAAGACGGAGATGAAGATGCGGATGGATTTTCGATTACTGGTACATGTAAGTATAACTCATTGTTTAGTCCTAAGTCGAACTTCGAATGTGAACATACCTGATTGTAATTCTTGTCTCATTAGTTATCAAAGTCAGGAACTAATGATTTTAGTGATATCTATTAAAATGGCTAAAAACTGAATAACTGGTATATCACACTTACTATTAGACCCTTAATATCTTAATTTTGTGTAATGTACCATATTGTTTTGTCTAGATATAGTGTAACGTAAAATTTATCTCCCGTCGAAAAATGACTCCCCACACGTAAAAGACTATCTTAGAGTTCCGTTAGAACAGTTAGAAAAAGCACTGACCACCAAGTCTCAACAAAACTGAATTATATGAACGTACGATGTTGACATATTGCTTCAAAGAGGTTGACATATTGTTTCAAATTGTACTAGAGAAATCATTTCAAAATGATGTGCACTGACCAATGAGCGGAAATTTTTGTACATGTTCACAATTAAGATACTGGTGTAAAAATTCCAAGTCGGTGCCTCTAACTGCAACATACGTTTTTCTAAATATTTCTTGTTTGAATATGGTTGTGCAGATGATGTATATATAAGATATCTCCTTATTTTGACTTATTACTGTTCGTTTATCATTATTATTATTATTATTATTATTAATATCATTATTATAATTATTATTATTTTTTAATTATTACTTTAATTATTTTGTTTTATATATTTATCTCAGAAATATTGCTTACCGAACAGTGAACATTGAAAACTGAATGTAAGCGCCTACGTCTTGAATACATTTTAAAGGGCTCGAAATTTTAAAGAAATTCTCCATTATAAGTGAAATCAAATAGCATAAATTCAGTGTTTCATTGTTTCTTCTAGATGAAGATGAAGATACGGATGGAAATTCGCCTGAACAATCGGGTAAGTATAACTCATTGTTCAGTCCTAAGTCAAAGACGAACATCGAACTGATTGTAATTCTTGTTCTCAAGTCAGGAATTTGTGACTGTTTTAAAATCTATTAAAATGACAGAGGAACTGCATAACTGGTTTGTCACACTTAGTAGTGGACTTTTAATATCTTAATATTGTGACATATCTTATACTGTCTTGTCTAGCATTTTGTAGCAAGAATATCAATATCTCCATACCACATTTACACTTTTGCATTATTAAAAATACACATTCAGTCTATGTGATTATGTACATACTCCGCCACGCAAGAAGATTGTTTTCCCTATCTGTATCCTCTGTCTCTGTCTGTATCTCAGGCGTCTGTCTGTCTGTCTGTCTGTCTGTCTGTCTGTCTGTCTGTCTGTCTGTCTGTCTGTCTGTCTGTCTGTCTCTCTCTCTCTCTCTCTCTCTCTCTCTCTCTCTCTCTCTCTCTCTCTCTCACACACACACACACACACACACACACAATACCAGCACCCCTGTCACAGTAGCGCGGTGTTGAAGATCAATTTCTTATATAATGACTCTTTGCGAGATCTCGGTTGGAATAGGTGTTTTAATCGAAATTTGTTTAGTTTCAAACTGCATCAGGTGTGGTCAAAAGCAAGGCCACCAGTTCAAATGACAGAATATAATTAAACACTATGAAGAACATTTTACCAGTTAGTATGAATGTTGATCAATATTTTACTTGTTCAATTCTTTATTGACATCTTATAATCTTGTGTTTTACAAGTAAGCTAAGTATAGTTTGCAAGTGTTCTTATATGAGCAATAAGGGGCCATAGGGTCATTTTCTTATCTTGTCGCTTTAAAAATTCAGAAAAGTGAAAATGATTATGTCCCTGTGTTATTAATTTCTTTCAACATATACGTGTCAAAGTTTCATCACAACACTTACTGCTTTCCGTTTACTTGTTCAGTCGACAATGAAAATAATACCGTATTTTTTAATTTAGATTTATATTATTATACAGCAAGTTCTTACAACTTGCATTTGTCGCTTTCGAGACACGATGAGAGACAGACAATATGGACTTAAGGGCCCTGCCTAAGGACACTGCCGCAAACAGTATACATTTACATATTAAGTACAAAGTGACAAGAAATGTCAGTAAACATTTTGATAAAAGGCGAAAGTCCCAAGATCACTTTGGATGTTACAATTACATGTAGATCTAACACTAATATACCGACGAAATTGGCCTTTATTTCTACAGATAATTTCCTAAAGTTGGTTCTTAATTTGAAAGGACAGCTATAAATACATCGCAGTATTACTTCAGTGATACGACAATAGACACTTTCTAGTCATAGAACGTCATGCATTACGTCAGCATTGTTTTACAGTAAATAATACTCAGTTATGTCTTAATTCTTTGAGGCATCTTATTTCAATCAGCACAATTTAAAGTGATCACGAGGCTTTAATACAATATACTATTTTTAACCTTTTCTGGATACTTTCTGTCTTCTTGGTAATACACTTTCATTCGATGCAGTATATGAATATTTATACATAAAGATATTTACATACAAAATGTAAATAATCTTCACAAGGGAAAATTTACAGACGATGAATATAGCACATTTTTGATAATGATTATACTCACGTTTATAGCCTACCTATATGATAATCCGAAGTATTGATTTGAATGTGAAAAATGTAAGGATACATCCAATAGTTACAAAAAAAGGAGATAATTGTTGTTTACATTGGTCGCGCATGCTCGTAAATATGGGGCCTTAAAAGGGGTACTTAGACCACACCAAAATCGGCATTACAGCAGGAAATGTCGGCGGCTTGCTTTTATCGCCGATATTCAGCTCATAACACGTATAACACAAAAATATTTGAAAAGCATTAAAAATAATTATCTCTAATGGGTTTTAACAATAAATTGTGTATGAGAAATTAAATTAATGTGCGGCTTGGTAAGTAGGTCTATATACCTACATGTGTCATAGTTGCCGGAAGTTACCGTTTTCTACATAGCCAAAGAGTTGCAACTTGTTTTGCTAAATACCCTGCACAGCCTCCAATTGGAGCTAACATCAGCTTAGAACTCCCGACATTTTTTTCTGTGTGTTTGTTTGGCAATACAGCCTATGATTTCCCTGCATTGAAGGGAAAATAATATACAATCAGTACAAATTACTTTCTTTGAATTGAAGAGTCAAATCATCCCGATATACTAGTGTACGGTTTGAATATGTTATCAATACCTTTTTATTGTGTGTTGAAATGTATTTTAACATGATTTTCTAATGTTTTAAGAAAAATTGAAGTAATATTTTCGCGCGGAAATCAGAAGTTGACAGCCGTCACATGACCCCAACGTGACTTTGTTGCAACATATGTCAAGATTGCGAGTACGCTGAAATGAAAAACCGATATCTTAGTAAATATTTAATTTATACTAATTTATTTTAGCTCGATTGTGAAGAAAGCTTGTAGCTTATCGAGTCACTCTCGAGTCCGCTTCCTGGAAAAACCAGTACTGGTGTCTTATGAGGAAGTACGGTCGTGACCCCGCAACGTGGGGTTCGAACCCGCAACCTCCGGGATGAGCGGCCGACACCTTAACCTCTACACCACCGCTCCCCTCTAGTAAATATTTAACACTTTGACTCATGATTTCTGTCAGTCAGCTTCAAAACAAATCCTCCAATAGATTTTGATCAAGACTTCCTTCATAAAGACGCCAGTAGACAATAATTAAATTGAAGTAATATGTTATGCCAAATAGTCGTATGGGTAGAGGTATTCCATTTTCATCTCACATTTTTAAAACATTTTCAAAATTACTGATATTTATTACTAAATAAAGCTGAGTATTTATTGGTAATAATATCGTATACATCATTATTGCAAAACACAGTTTTATACATGTGTGCATTTGTACAATCTTACCTGTGTTGAAAATTACACACGAAGTGACGCGGCGGGACTCGTTGTCGTGCGTGCTTCTGTTTTGTCTTTCAGACAAATTGAATGTCATTCAATGGCAATTGAATGTCGCGTGCAATTTTTACATCCTGCGTGACGCGTTCGGTTTTTCGCCACGGCTCCACGCTTTTAGCCCCATTATTTTTCACACCGCGTGGACACACACGTGCGTGATTTCGCCTAATAAAAATGCCGGTGCACTAAAGTGCAACTTACGTTTTTACTAAATATCTCTTATTCGAATATGGTTGTGCAGATGATGTATATCCAATAAATCTCATTATTTTTACTTTCTTCAGTTGTTTTTTAATTCATTATAATTATTTGTAGTAGTATAAATATTAATATTATAATTGCTATTTTTAATTTGCTTTATATATTTATCTAAGAAATATTGCTAACCGAACAGTGAACATTGAAAACTAGTACAATCTATTAAAATGGCCGGGGAACTGAATAACTGGCATGTTACACTTAAAAGTGGACCCTGAATACCTTAATATTGTGACATATATTATGTTGTCTTGTCTAGCATTTGGTGGCAGGAATATCAATATCTCCATACAACATTTTCACTTTTGCATTATAAATCACTTAAACCGTCCTGTCTGCCTGTCTGCCTGCCTGCCTGCCTGCACGTCTGTCTGACTCCTTAATGACTCTTTTCCAGCTATCGGTTGGAATGGGGGTTTTAATCGAAATTGTTTTAGTTTCAAACTGCACCAGGTGTGATCAAAAACAAAGCCACGAGTTCGAACGACAGAATATCATTAAACGCTATCACAATGGAGAACATTTCACCAGTTAGTATGAATGTTGATAAAAATATTTGTCAATTCTTTATTGACATCTTATAATCTTGTGTTTTACAAGAAAGTTATGTGTATTTTGCAAGTGTTCTTATATAAGCAATAAGGGCACATTGCCATTTTCTTATCTTGTCGCTTTCAAAATACACGGATTGTTTATGTTATCGTGTTAGATATCTTGCCAATTGAACCTTTTTTTCTTCTCGCATTTTATTTTTCAACAATACTTATTTCGCGCGAAATTCAATACATGTACTGTGTGATAGACGTGTTTGTCTTTCGTACGATTACCGTAAATGTATAGCGCTACAGACAAGTAGATAAAATGTGAAGATATAGCAGAGGAATTCCGGTGTAACGTAAAATTTATCTCCCGTCGAATAATTACTCCTCGCACGTCAAAGACTATCTTAGAGTTCCGTTTGAACAATTAGAAAAACACTGATAACCAAGTCTCTATAAAACTGTGATAAATGATCGTTGAAATATTGCTTAAAATTTAACTAGAGAAATCATTTCAAAATGATGTGCACTGATCAATGAGCGGAAAATTGTGTACTTGTTCACAATTTAGATACTGGGGTAATAAATTCCAATGTCGGTGCCTCCAACTGCAACATACGTTTTTCTAAATATTTCTTGTTTGAATATGGTTCTGCAGATGATGTATATATATAAGAAATCTCCTTATTTTGACTTATTACTGTTCCTTTATCATTATTATTATTATTATTATTATTATTATTATTATTATTATTATTATTATTATTAATTTCATTATTATAATTATTATCATTTTTTTAATTATTACTTTAATTATTTTGTTTTATATATTTATCTCAGAAATATTGCTTACCGAACAGTGAACATTGAAAACTGAATGTAAGCGCCTACGTCTTGAATACATTTTAAAGGGCTCGAAATTTTAAGGAAATTTTCCATTATAAGTGAAAACAAATAGCATAAAGTCATTGTTTCATTATTTCTTCTAGATGAAGATGAAGATACGGATGGAAATTCGATTCCTGAACAATCGGGTAAGTATAACTCATTGTTCAGTCCTAAGTCAAAGACGAACATTGAACTGATTGTAATTCAGGAATTTGTGACTGTTGTAAAATCTATTAAAATGACTGAGGAACTGCATAACTGGTTTGTTACACTTAGTAGTGGACTTTTAATATCTTAATATTGTGACATATCTTCTACTGTCTTGTCTAGCATTTTGTAGCAAGAATATCAATATCTCCATACCAAATTTACACTTTTGCATTATTAAAAATACACATTCAGTCTATGTGATTATGTACATACTCCGCCACGCAAGAAGATTATTTCCCTATCTGCATCCTCTGTCTCTGTCTGTCTCTCAGGCTGTCTCTCTGTCTGGCTCTCTGTCTGTCTTTTTATCTGTCTGTCCGTCTCTCTCTCTCTCTCTCTCTCTCTCTCTCTCTCTCTCTCTCTCTTTCCCTCTTGTTTTGCAACACTCTTTTTTTGCGCGGAATCCACGATACTGTGTGATGTGTTATAATTACTGTAAATATAGACACGGCTGCAAACAAGTATTGACAAAAGAATGTACGATAAAATGTACTACTGCCGGTGTAGCTTTAAAATAATCCGCGTCGAACGGTGACACATCGCACGTCAAACTCTATTTTAGAGTACCATTGTGACTGCTAAATATTTAAAACACTGATAACCAAATCTCTGCAAAACTGAAACACATGTGCGAACATACACCAGAGGTTGACTTATTTCTGTAAAATATTATAGAATAATCATTTAAAAATAACGATCACTGACTTACGGGCAAAACAATGTTGTATGTGGTAGATTCACTATTTTTGAGATCAAATGATATAAATGCATTGTTTGTAATTCTTGTTCTCGTTTGTCATTAAACTCAAGAAATTTTTTACTTTAGTAAAATTTATTAAAATGGCTATAGAACAGTAGTATGTCTTTTTTTAATTTTTTAAGTGTCAGTAGAACAGGCTGAAAGCAAGGACAATCTATTAATTCAAACACAAACAATTAAGCGAGGAAAATTTATAAACAAATTGTACTATAAAACTTAATTTATTAAATAGGATGTTCGAGTTTGAGTCTATTAATATTCTACGAGGGAAGAAGTAGAAAAAGTTTAATGCAATACACAATCTAACAGCTAAACGAAATATGATTTGTTTTCTTAAACGCTTCGAAAAATTCCCGTAAATTGTCTTTTTCATTATAATCTATCTTGCCGTAAATGTCTGGTCACTGGTTGTTGCCTATATGGAAGAAGGCGAGTACATTCGTCTTGTAAATGCTTATTGATCTAAACTAAACAAGAGGGTCATGAGGGCCCAATATCGCTCAACTGAGAAACATTGCTACAAAGGATAGCACAAGGAACCTTTGTGTGAACTTATTTCAAATCGGACAAGCCGTTTAGTAGATACTATTGGAAGATTTGTCTTTTCTAGCTCTGATGAAAATCTTGTGCAACGGAGCAGTATTAGTTGAGCAGTTTTGGTAGACGGTCACCCGAGGCACAAATAATTACAAGATCGGACGAGCCGTTTAGGGGATATCGTTTAAAGACTTTTATATTTGTAACTCTAGCAGCAATCTTGTACAGCGGACCAGAACGCTATGAGCAGTTTGGTAGATGAACATATGAGGAAAATTTCCTTTTGGTTGAGGTCAATACAAGGAACAATCCTTGAAAGTTTGGTTAAAATTGATCAAGTGGTTAAAGAGGATATGTCGTTTAAAAAAAAATTTGTGGCCAATATGTGCAACGAAGCGGAACTATTGGAGCGCAGTTCTTAGAAAAACATCCAGGTAACAATCTGGTGATCTTTGGTTGAAATTGGACAGTGGTTAAAGCAGATATGTAGTTTAACGTTGTTTCTATTTTTAGCTCTGGTGGCCATTACGTGCAGCGGAGCAGAACTGTTTCATTCCTAACGAAGAAATGTTCCTGTGACTGGCCATGTGGTTAAGTAGGAAATGCCGTTTGAAGTTTTTTTCTAATTTTAGCTCTGGCGGTGATAATGTGCAGTGGAGCGGAACCGCATTAGCAATTTAGTAGATGACCATCTGAGGAGCAATCCTTGAAATTGGCCCAGTGGTTAAAGCATGGATTTTGAAACAATTGTTGACAACGTCGACCGACGACGGACAACGACGACGGACGGCAGTCATCATATGGTCGAAATAGCTCACGATGGCACTTGGTGCTAGGTTTGCTAAAAAGACAATACAGAATTTCATTTAACATCCCCATAAAACTGGCTAAAAGGAAAAGTTTGTACAGACAAAAATCAGTATGTTTCAGATAAATAACATTTACCTGCAGTTCTTGACATTATTTTTTTTACAAATAATAGATTTCGATGAAGTGAAAGACGGGTACTATGCCAACGATGGAAAGGGATACTTACTAATTCTTAATTCAAAGGAAAACAGGAAAGGTGAGGCAGTTGCCTGTTTGTATTGGTGTTTCTCAGCTCCATTCATGAAAAACACAAAAGGCGATTTAGTTTTATGTATCTTTTAATTAAACTATGTGTAATATTTCTTTTGTGTCTTTGCCATGAAATGATAATGCACTTGTATTGATAAAACTTTGGAAATTAATTAGTGACATGTATGTGTATATGGCGAATGAGTTTGATTTCTATCCATTCCTATGTTGTTAATGTTTGTTGAAATCCAATACATTTTGTGTGCGTTGTACGTCAGAAATAGAGAAACCATAATTAATCACAAATTACAAAAAACAGCCGATATTGCATTTTGAATATAGGTACAGTAATCTAAAATGTATTGACATTGTACTTTGTTTCAGGCACACAGTTAGATGTCAAAGCACTAAAGGCGTTTTTCGGAAAACGTTTGCGTTTCAAAGTTCGTGATCCAAGGTCGAAAATGAATGAAGATCTATCCACGGAAAGAGTTCGTCGTGCGTTGAAAAAAGCAAAAAAGGAACTAAAAGACAAACGCTATTACTGCTTCATATGCGTAGTACTGAGTCATGGCAGTAAGGTAAATATACAGAGGATAGATAACGTATGATACATGACGCTATTTTTATTTGATAGGGAGTAAACTACTCTCAAACAAGTGAAGGCATATGTGTATAGAAATGCGATAAAGATGGTACGAAACTTATTGGTACATTTTGTACGTATATCAATGAAGTCTGGAATTGAATATTGTCTGAGAAAAGGAACGATAGTTTTTCTTAAGTCATAAGAAACAAAAAAATAGTTCTTAAAATGCATCTCACATTTTCAAATTATAATCTCGCATTCGCAAAACAATGTCTGGTTTGTTTCACGACAATAAAAATCACCAACTGTTAATGTCGTCACAGTTGCTCTAAATAATCTCCGATACCGTTCATATACAAGAAAGTTTAATCGAGTCTAAAATCAGAGAACATTGTACATGTGAAAAACCTGTTGCAAAATTTTAGATCGTAGCAAATTTTATTTGTGTAAATAATCTTATATAATGTTTTAGATGTTTAACAACATTTTATTAGTTTTAATCATTTTGAAATGATATGATGGTAAAGTTCTTTGGGAGGTTGGTAATAATCAGGTTGCACCAGATCCGATCTGAGGTAATAATTGTTCTCTTAAAACATTTTTTAATTAATGCACATTTGTGTTGCTTTTTTCTATTGTCAAAGTTTATATGAATTCTCTTAGAGCAGACTTTAGGCTTAAACTAGTCACGATTAATGCCAGCTTCGCAAATTTTATCCTTGTATATTTATGGTTTTCAGTATCAACTGTGATAATAAATGTGTATCACTTTTAGAGCACTATTTATGAAAAGTTTTATTTTTTAGTATATAATAGATATTGTTAATACATATCTGTGATAGTCTGAAAAGACTGGCTGCGTACAAGGGTTTTATGTGTCTTTGTATATGAGATGCATTGTATGTATGTATGTATGTTGATTTGACTAAAAAAATATATGTGAAAATAATACAACAGTATCATAACAAATTGTGTGATTAATATATTGCTTGTACAAATTTGTTTTCACACACACAATAAGAAAATAATAGCATGTATATATACATTGTACTTATTGTAAAAAGATCATTCATTTGATTCACATGCAATAAAGGCTCTATGTAGTATTATCCTCTGTTCGTTTTTGCTTACACGCATCCTTTTGCTTTATTATCAAACATTTTCTAGAATGGCATCAAAACAGCGAATGGCTTTATAAAGGACAAACAAATACGTAAGACGTTTAACAACAAAAACGCACCAAATTTTATAGGTAAGACAAAGTCACACTTTTGCTAATATTGTTCAGCAAACTTAAGGCGATAGATAGTGATTCCATTTTCGAAATTAGGGCTTTATCGTATTTCACCAAGAACCCAAGAACAATTAAGGTGATCAGAACCACTTACCTAATACATGCAAGTGAAAATGTAAAATGAGATCTGAATTTCGTGTTAATCTTGTCATAACTATAGTTGAAGTACCATACTAAAATTTTGCCGATACAGCGTGTACAAATACAGGCACCAACTACTTTGTGACCAGACTGGGTCAAGACTAAAGATACTAAGGAAATTTAGCAGACTTTGACCGGGTCGGGTCAGTTTTATCAAATCAAAAAGGGTCAATTTTATTTACAGCATTTAAATAAAACTTGGTCAGGTTCAGTAAAATACGTAAGTCTAAAATTATATATTGCAATTTTGTTTAACCTCCGACTGAGAGTACATATTCTGGAAATCTGGTCTTTAAGTACTCGGTCTGACTTCCAAGCTGAAAGTGAAAATTAAAGCGGGCAGAACGTTGACAAGCGCGTGAATCAGTTCCTGATGTCACGTTCATGTAAACAAACGAGGTGAGTGAAATGGCGCGATATACAAGGAGCTCGACTTATACATTAAAACAGCTATGACTGGTATCATCAGTGTTACATACACAAACAATTTATATTAACAATCTTACCCAGACATGTACAAATGTAACTTGGTACAGCGTGATATTCGTAATAACGGTGATACAATTGACGAACAATCAGCATAGCCAGAGGCTTTTTCCAAGCAATGTTATAAAGCGATCAAAGTTCGGTTTGACACAAGCATAATGATAATAATTATTTGATTTATGTGTATGTAAATATTTCAAACATATATATTCATTTAAACTTCTATGGCTGTCTTTAAATAATATCCTTGTTTGATTTTGGCGGTTGAAGGAGTTGATTTTGTATACTTTAGTGAACTTCAATCAAATCGACAAGTCTAACCGGTCGAAAAATGTGACCCAAAAATTGAAGCATTATTTAGTATTACATCATTATTTTGTTTCATAGATGATAAACTAGAGGTAGACATAAGCATGAGTATGTCAGTTTGGAAACATAACTGCAGAAAATTAAAAGATCTGTTTATTTTGTGCAGGACGACCGAAAATCTTTCTAATCCAGGCGTGTAGAGGCAGTAAAGAACAAAAGGTATGTTCCAACCAATATAAAAGGTCTGTGTCATCTGTAGAATCAGATTTGGAAAATGACACGTGTAATTCAGCTCCAGAGGATGCAGATGCGTTATTTGCTTTTGCAACAACTCAAGGTACTCTTTCTTTCATATCGTGATGTAAGTTTTTCATGTTTTACATTACACATCTAGATAAAAATTGAAATAGCTGTCTAGCTTGAGATATTTTAACTTGAAACCGTAGAATTTGCTCCAAGACCTAAGTCATTATTTTGATATTGTTCATTTGCCACTTAGAATAAACTATGACATTTAAACGCAATTAATATCTACTGGCATCACCTATTAGCTTACCTGGCTTCGCCAGGGTGAGCTTTTCAAATGGATGATTGTCCGTCGTCCGTCGTCCGTCAACATTTTGATTCCAATGACATCTCCTCTGAAACCACTAGGCCAATATTGACGAAACTAAACAGGGGTGTTCATTGCATGAAGCTCTACCAAAACTGTTTAAAGAATTCCATTCCATGCAGAACTTTGGTTGCTATGGCAACAAGTAGGAACAACTTTAAAATCTTCTTCTCTGAAACCACAAGGCCTAGAGCTTAGATATTTGGCATGTAGCATTGTCTAGTGGACCTCTACCAAGATTGTTCAAATTATGACCCCCGGATCAAAATTGACCCCGCGCGGGTGGTTACTTAGCTTTGCATAGGCTTATATAGGGTAAACTTTAAAAACTTCTTCTTTGGAGCCACAAAGCATAGAGCTTAGATTTAGGATGTAGTATTGTCTAGTGGACCTCTACCAAGAGCGATCAAATTATGCCCCTGGTATCAAAATTGACCTTGTCCAAGGGGTCACTTTGTTTTACAGAGGCTTATATAGAAAAAACGTTAAAAATCTTCTTATCTCAAACCACAAGGCCTAGAGCTTAGATATTTGGTATGTAGCATTGTCTAGTAGACCTCTTAAAAGTGTGTTCATATTATGCCCCTGTGATCAAAATTAGTCTTTGAAGGGTAATTTGTTTTACAAAGATGTATATAGGAAAACCTTTTTGGTATATAACATTGTCT
>JAFMSR010000004.1:29773432-29797982 GCA_022818135.1 Saxidomus purpurata
ATGTTGAAGAAAACACAAAAATTCAACTTCAAACGCTAGTGAAAGAGGATTTTATGTTATCTCAGAAGCAATCATTCTACTAATATCGAAGACAACCTCTTATGTGTAGGTGATATCTGGTGATGCTATCTTTTGCCAATTAATACATATGTATATCTGACCTCAACTTCCATGAAAAGTTTACCTTTGATTTCACACATCGGATTCTCCCATTGTCCGGAAGCCTGGCACATTATTGTTTTCTTGCTTGTGTAATACCCAGTTCGGCAAGTTACCGAAGCTGTCGCTGCAAATGTTGTTTTGTTTTCGTTGTCGAGGGTAACATTACCAAGTTGTATCGTCGGGACAGGGCCACAGTCTTTAAATAAGTTTATGAAGCAGATTTATAATAAAAGTACTAGTAAAAATATATTAATACATAAATTGACACTTTGTAACGCATTTTGAGAACACACGTTAACTTTTGCTGAAATGTATTTTATTTCTAAAAGGTACTACCGTGAATATCACAGGTGCTGCAAGGTATTTTATTTACTTTTTCGAGTGATGCAAAACACAGAAGTTGTTCAAATTTGTATAATCATGTTTATTTGAGCTTCATATCTTAGACTGGCACATATCGTTAGTCAGAACTTGTCGACACATACATTTCTAATGTTTTCAGAAAGTAGACGGTGTAGTAATTACCTATAATTACGCACAAGGCAGACTGCCATGCTCCTGTCGACTGACACATGACACGTTCTATACTAGCTAGGTAGCCACGAGTACATACAACACGAGCAGTTGCCCCGAATGTTTTGTTGTTGCTGTCAGTAAGTTCGATGGTTCCAAACGTTAACATAGGCACCTCCCCGCAATCTGTGATTCAAATAAAGAAATTTAAGTTTTAGAGAAAATTTTCATTTTGTATAGAATTTAGCGGTAGTTAGAATGCTAATGCAAGCATATCAAAAGTGATCTGAAATCACATCAAAATACCAAGTATTTGGAAGTAGAATCCCTGGATAATTCGTAAAAACGCATGACAAATGGAACCTTACGTGAATATACATTATTGATAATTTCAATTAGAGCTGCTCTACGTATCTACATGTATGTACAAGTTAGTGTTTTAACAATTAAGAAACCCTTAGGGAGCGAGCGTTAGCGACCGACCGGCGTTTCTTACTTGTTAAAATTTGACTAAATAAACTCTAATTTATTTAGTGTTTGCATAGCAACCGACATGAATTGTAGGCGGAACTAAAGTGCTTTCTATTAAAGGCGGACTGTTAATAAATTAATTAATTTCAGAAGTTACTTTTAGTAAAAACGAAAGACGTTTATTTTAAATTTTGATCGATTCTATTGGTGGGAAAACGGGGTCAAACACTAAGTTATGAAAGGAAAGCTTTCATAACAACAATTAACATTTCTGAGGATGGCAGACTAATATTTAAGCCTTTTGAAAAAATATAGTTAATTTAAATGTATCCTTTTTCGTAAAATGACCAAGTAAACATTTCTACAATTATGGATGTTCAAATTGTTTGAAAGGGACATCAGTCCGGTAGAGAATAAGCTTAATATACGAAAAGCCTTCTGTAGACATTATGAAATGGAGTCAACGATTTCAGCTCGACTTGGTTTCAATACAAATTCCTTTATCGAAACGGAATTACAGAACAATATTTTATTAAATTTATGTTGTATTCCACGCATTTTGAAAATCAGAGACTATTCTTAGTGTAGCACTCAGATAAAAACCACCATCAATGTATTTCATGCGGATTCAGAATCAGCTCTACAGGTTGTAATTTTAGTTTGGTTTATTTTAAATTTCAAACAGAAAATAACACTGTTTAATCTTACTGAATTATGCGACAGTGCTTTTTGTTCTAAAGAAGCCAAAAACGTATAATCTGTTTCATATCAAAATTGATTTAGTTACATACAGCGAGTAACATATAATTTTTAAATGGTTTTTATCACTCGATCAGACTAAAATTTATAGTATCAATTATTTCAATTACACTTATCAGTATACATCTACTATTGAAAGCAATGGAAATTCAGACTGTAACAATAAATTGAGACAAACTCTGTTTTCGATCCATTGGCTTTATTTCTACCTTTTTGTGCAGATCTATGTTTCATTGTTCAATTGCTAAATTTTTTGTATTAGATTCTAATTACCGATTCCGGTGCAGGAAGCCGGCTCCCAGAGCCCTGAAGTCAGGCATGTCACATTCGGTGTACTCGTAACGTATCCATTATTGCACGTAATATCCGCCACAGATCCTATTGTAGAGTTGTCTCTAAGGCTTATATCCCCATTTTCTATCACCGGAGCCGTGTCACAAACTAAATTAAACCATCTTTTAAAATAGTCCTTTAAATGTTGATAACATTTGTTCTTTACTAAAAATGAATTTGTAAATACATGTATATCGAAATAAAACACGTGTTTTTTATATATCTTATCCCGGCGCATTGTTGCTGATAGATAAATTAGACCTACCATACACAATATAGGGCTGTCATCAAGTCTATAATACCTATTGTGTGTTATCTGCATATATTAACGCCTGCATTTACTTATTCGTCGTTGCGTTATATGCATACCGGTATACTAAGGACGGTAACACATGTACAGTACAGCACAGGCGGATTCTGTTTTTGCCGCGCTATAGCGCGGGAGGTTTTACAACGCGGGAGCAATAAAACCATGTCGCATCACGCGGCATATGATTGTACATGCGGCATCTATATGCCGCGTGTCATTTGCGATATGCGACAAGTACCATGCCGCGTGACCCGGCGAAAAGGATTAATTTTTCCTTTAAAAATTAATGCCTTTTGCACAATGTACATGTAATTCTATAAAAGGTTTTATAAGATATAATTTTATAGAATTTTTGCAAAAGTTACTGCAGTTTACTATCTTTCGAGTATGTTTAAAAAAATAATTATTGTATATAATTAAAAATTGTAACATTTTAATGACTTTGTTCTTTTATTCTAAACTTTTTATTACAGATATCGTTGTTTGTCGCAAGAATTATAATGTTATTGCTTATCAATAATTTGTCGTCGTTTTGATGTATGTATTTAAACAAAATTGATTCCGACGCTTGCCTTGAAGTTGGGGATAATTAGTGTCACATCTTAATTGAGCAGACACTTATTGCTAATATTAACAAAGGGTGATGATTGCCATTGTCTACAGTACTGTCAGCATGTATTTCATTTTAATGAACCATAAAGTAAGATAATCAGCTAAAACAGATATCATTGGCAATTTACTGTCGAAGTAGTTAAGACAGGATTATTTTAGTGTCAAGTATTTAAAACTCTTTTATTAATAATTTTATTGTAGAAACTGATCGAGGTAAACTAAATAAGTTATTCGTTCTTGGACTCTGATTTGAGCTACAAAGACACAATAATCTTATATAAATACGGAAACAGATGATAACCGCAAACTGTCGATTATTAACTATTACAATATATCAGTTACTTATGTTCCTTTTTTCGTCATACATTGCGACAAAAACAATATGTTTGTTATAAATATTAGAACTGACAATTATTTGCCGTCTGAATGTTCAACAAATCGGCATCAATTTTTTTAAATGTACGGTACTACATTAAGCTGCTAAAGTTGACATTTCCAGCTTTCAATTTGGGGAATTTCGTACGGTGCAGGACTGGTCATGATCTGCACTGATTGAAAATTCATGCTTGCATGAAAATTGTTACTTTATCAAAACAACAATCTCTCAGCGCTGACTGCGCATGATCAGTAGATTAATGTAAGAACTAAACTTCACAAAAATACAAGTAACAGCCTAAATACTGTACGTTCACTTATCAAACACCTACATTGTGAGAGCTCGAACCGGGGGCACAACTGGATTCTGTACGTACATGCATATCAATTCCTACACTCGGAGTTAGACACCAACATTTTACCAACTACCTAAGAGCTATGAACCGGGATCACAACCGGCTTTTGTACGTATAGGTGTTTGGCGTTTTATGAAAATAATAAAAATGTGTTTCTTTTTAAAGATCGCACTGTTGAAAGTAAAATGTACTGACGTAACATCAAACATTGTGATACACACATGTAACATAAACACCTCGTGCTAAGGTTTGATTTCAAAACAGTTAAATTTGATTTGAACTGAATTACAATTCAAGAAGGAAAGTACATCCATTCCAGCCGTATTTCGGTCGTTCTAACAGACGGGCAGTTTACCTTATAACAGTAATATCCGTATATAGCGACTCCGGATATAACGAACATTTCTTTTGGGTCCGATTTTTCCTTTTCAAGTTTTGTTAAATGTAAAAAGATGCGGTTATATCGTACTCCGTTTATAAGGAAACTTCGGATATAGTCTTCTACATTTCACATGTATAACCTTTTGATAAACTAGTTAAAAGAGAATACCAACACAATTGCTAAGTACGATGTTCAAGTGATAATATTTTTCGTAAACAGTTATGAGGGTTTCTTTAAAAGCATGCAGACCGGGTGAAATCCCATTTTGGGAGAAAAAAAATAAATATTCAAGTTTTGGCTATTGAGCGAAAATCGACTTTATTCAATTGTATCAAATACAAAATTATTTTGTTTCAGTATTGCCAATGAAAACATGAACCGTCTTTTTTATGCTTTATTAATCTTTGCAATTATTTTACATACGGATATAGAAAAGGATAACAGTTATAAATAAAAGATGGTAGAAAAATCAAAAGCAACTGTCAGTTGATGGTTGGGATTTGACTATAAAAAATACTTGTTCGATATGTATTTTAGTTCGATATATATAAGGAACGTCGATATATTGATATAAGGAACTAAATGATATTAGGAACACATTTGATAGATCCTGGAGAGTTCGTTATAAGCCGAATTTACTGTATACCGATACTACGTTTTCATCTACGAGATACAAATTTCCACCCAATACCGGTGATAGATAATCTTATACTTAACTGCTGCAACGATCTCTCATCGCTGCTGGGCTATTTTTACGTAAATTAAAAGCAGCAAGCACATCACACACATACGAAAAAATGACTGTAAAACTATTTAAAAAAATAAACATAGAGTTGTGGGTATTCTTTTTCTGAGTTAGATCATTTTCTATCCATTTATAGCAGTTTTGAAGTAGAATTCGAGAAAAAGCTGATTATTATTTTTTTCATCCCCATTCTGTATTTACACTTATTTCTTCTTACTTGCGTGAAAATAAATCTACCATGTCCATTCAGTAGTGGATAAGGAAATCCCATTCTCATGTATTTCAGCGTTGATTAACAGTAAATACTTAGTTCTGTTGTGATTCTTTTAAGCATCCTTTTTTTTCAATTATCAACATTTAAAGTGATCACGATGCTTTAATATTATTCTTAACATTTGCCTTCTTGGTCGTACTCTGTCATTCAATGTAGTATTTGTCGATCTCTGCATTAAGATAATTCATTCAAAATAATCGTATGGGTTGAGGTATTTCTTTTTCATCTCACAGTTCTAAAACACGTTTCTACATACATGTTTTTATGTTTACTAAAACTTACTGGTATACACATGTAATTACTAAAAACATTTAAGACTGAAATTTATTGGTTACAATATGGAATACAATGTACATCATTATTGAAAAACACAGTTTTATACATGTGTACAATACAATGTAGTACATATTTTTTTATTTCATCGCTTTTACCTGTATAGAAAATGACATGCCGCATAACGTCGCGACACGTGGCATCACGCGGCGGGACTCGTTGTCGCGCTTGAATGCGCTTGATTGCTTTTCTGTCTTTAGATGCGGCAATTAAATGCCGCATACGATTTGCGATGTCGCGTCACGCGTTTGATTTCCCGCCGCATCTGCATGCTTTCAGACTCTTATTTACATGCCGCATGGACGCATATGCGTGGGGTTTCGCCTGTGCTGTACTGTATTAACGTACTCGTCTTTGTGTTATCTGCATCCGAAATTATTGTGACAGATCTCTCCTTAGTTTTTTGTTCTTTTTGAAGAAGTGCTTGGAACTGAGTTCTGAAACTCTTAAAATGCATAACACTAAATGTAGGTAGATCTTTTGAGATCCCTCGATGTTTATCGATAAGAAAAATACCTAGATGCTATTGTTTAGTATATAACCCATGTCTCACATGTTTTCAAAGCAGCTACTGTACTTTAAACTTCAGTCTTGACCATAACTCAATATTGCTACTTTGAAGGTAATATAACTTGAACGTCGTCATGAACCAGAAACTACACTGACGTGAGGAGGTTTATTATTCGTAAGATGCACAGCTACCTTGGTTGTTATAACACATTACCTCCCTTTATACACTAAAATATAAACTGTAGGTTGGAACCGCATACGTTGTTTTTTAAAAGCACATTATTTTGACATTTGCTGCGAACTGGATATTGATAAATCTCCGCTCAGACAGTTTCTTATTTCATATAAGTTTAACTGCAATTTTAGCAGTAAATATAACATACCACATCCAACTGCTTTGTCGACACAAAAAGAGCTTCCGTTAGAATGAATGCACGATTCAAGCCCTTCTGGACAAACTGGCGTAACTGAAAAAATAAATGGCATATAAAGGTTATGCTTTGAAAATTCATAGATAATAAGTTAGTCGATTAAGATATCCATTTACCTTAGATGGAAGATAAAAGAAAGTAAGTGATCCCAAGCACCATCAAACGCAGCCCTCATAAACAGCTAAACTTACATGCAAACGATTGAACTTTCCAACTATGAGAAGTGGCAGTAGGCAAGGTATACACTTCAGTTAATACTGTAACTACGGCATCGTAACTGTCAGGAATATTACTACTAGGTTACTAATTAGGCCCTTGGTAAGAATACCTGTACAGTTCTGTTCATCGGACTCGTCGGGACAATCTGGAACATTGTCGCATCTCATATTGTCATCTATACAGTCTCCATTCGTGCATTTCCACAGGTTGGCTGTACAAGCGTCTAAGTAAAAGAAAGTGAAAGATGACCGTCATTTTTCTTCTTCAAGCTAATACAGTTGCAAAACGATACATCGTAACTTCAACTTCTGTAGAATTTGAAACTAGTCACGTCCAGCTCTTATTGCTCCAACAGACACCAAAACTGTGGTTCATTTGCAATCAAGTAAAGGAGAGGTACAAAAGAAAACTATTATGTCTAAAGTGTTAGTTCTACAATTTTGTAAAAACTGAATTAAGAAATTGAATTAAGAAATTAAGTTTCAACTTCAGGATTGAAGACAAATATTGTTTTTACAAACTGGAATAAAAATCATGCCTTAACTATATTTTTTCATTTCTTAACAAAACATTACGGCAACATGTACATTTAATATATATATATTTGTCAACTAATATCATTTAACTCTTAAACGTACTTTCAAATGTATATAAATACCGTTACAAATATTTACTGATAATTTCTTACATGTCTTCTTGAATTAATTATTGTCTATCTTTCATTCTGTTTGTTTTAGGAGCAGTTGAAGTTATACTGGTCAAGTGCATTGAGAAGAAACGTACCTTTCGGTTTACACACTGCATCGGGCCAAGAACCATTTGCAGGACAGGTAATTGTAGGTGTGCTTGTTTCATAACCGTTGTCACAATTGACGTCAGCTTGTGCACCGTATGAAGAATCACTTCCGTCGCTAAGTTCTATATTTCCGTTTGCAATGTTTTGTAGAGCACCACAATCTTTATAATTGGTACACAATTCATTCATACATGTGATTTGTTTAGCCTTCTGTACATATAGTATTTTAACAAAACTACCTTTACCCCTTTTTGAATACATGTACCTTAATACCTAGCATTGTCGTTAATGAATGCTTTAAATATTCATGATTTGAGTTATCATATTCTTAATATACTTATTGTTTACAAAGATTTGCAGTTTTGCATGCTAGTATTATCTGTACAGGAGAGTACAATTCAGATATTTTACCAACAGCATTATGTCTAAAGTGTTAGTGCTAAAATTTTGAAAGAACTTGAATAAAGAAATTAATTTTCAACTTCAGGATTGAAGACAAATATTGTTTAATACAAACAGGTATACACATTATACCTTAACTAATTCTTTTTTCGTTTTTTAGCAAAACATTATGGCAACATGTACACTTTATACATATATATATTTGCCAACTAATATCAAATTACTCTTAAAAGTACTTTTAAATGTATATAAATACCGTTACAAATGTTTACTGATGATTTCTTACATGGCTTCGTGTTTTACTATTATTAGTTATTTTGTATCTTTCATTTTGTTTGTTTTAGGAGCAGTGAACGTTATATTGGTCAAGTGCATAAAAAAACGTACCTTTCGGTGTACACACTACATCGGACCAAGAACCATTTGCAGGGCAGGTAATTGTAGGTGTGCTTGTTTCATAACCGTTGTCACAATTGACGTCAGCTTGTGCACCGTATGAAGAATTACTTCCGTCGCTAAGTTTTATATTTCCGTTTGTAATGTTTTGTAGAGCACCACAATCTTTATAATTGGTACACAATTCATTCATACATTTGATTTGTTTAGCCTTTATTGCAGATAGTATTTTAACAAAACTACCTTTACCCCTTTTTGAATACACGTGACTTATTACCTAGCATTGTCGTTTCGGAATGCTTTAAATATTCATGATTTGAGTTATATTCGTTATATATATAATGTTTACAAAGACTTTCAGTTTTGCATGCAAGTATTTTCTGTATAGGAGAGTTTTACTAAAAGTATTATGTCTAAAAATGTTAGTGCTACAATTTTGTAAGAACTGAATTAGAAATTAAGATTCAACTTCAGGACTGAAGACAATACTTATTCATACTAACTGGAATAGAAATTATGCCTTGACTATTTGGTTTCGTTTCTTAGCAAAGCATTATGGCAACATGTACAATTTATATATTTTATAGTTACTGTAGTCAACTAATATCAGTTTACTCTTCAGGTACTTTTAAATGTATATAAATACCGTTACAATTGTTTACTGATGATTTCTTACATGTTTTCGTGTATTACTTATTTTCGTTCTTTCATTTTTTTAGGAGCAGTTAAAATTCTATTGGTCAAGTGCATAGAAATAAAACGTACCTTTCGGTGTACATACTGCATCGGGCCAAGAACCATTTGCAGGACAGGTAATTGTAGGTGTGTTTGTTTCATAACCGTTGTCGCAATTGATGACAGCTTGTGCACCGTATGAAGAATTACTTCCGTCGCTAAGTTTTATATTTCCGTTTGTAATGTTTTGTAGAGCACCACAATCTTTATAATTGGTACACAATTCATTTATACATGAAATTTCTTTAGCCTTCTGCATAGATAGTATTTTAACATAACTACCTTTACCACTTTTCAAATACAAGTGACTCAATACCTAGCGTTTCTGTTTATGAATGCTTTAAATACTCGTGATTTGAGTTATCATATTCTTTATGTACATATGGTTTACAAAGATTTGCAGTTTTGCATGCAAGTTTTTTCTGTACAGGAGAGGTTGAAATCAGATCTTTTACCAAAAGCATTATGTCTAAAGTGTTAGTGCTACAATTTGGTAAGAACTGAATTAAGAAATTAAGTTTCTACTTCCGGATTTAAGACAAACATTGTTTAATAGAAACAGGAATAAAAACTATGCCTTAACTATTTTGTTCGTTTCTTGGCAAACCGAATTGCAATATCCATACTTTATGTACATGACACGGAAAAGGGCCTTCGGAGAAAATACTTGGAACTAGCTTTCTTACATATTTTGAACAAACAATATTTCAGTATAAATATGGGAAATTTTCAGTTTCTTACAATGTACGTCCAGTCGATACAAAATTACAACATTCTGAAGAAGTTAACCTAAGGCGTCATTGTTCACTCTAAAATGACGTCACATACCATAATTTGAAGTCAAAACTCGATTTACATGGGCAGTAGATTATTGCGGTAATCATTTCCTAACAACATTATTTATTTTTGGTTGCAAGATTATATACTCTTTCAATATATATGGAATGAAGACATGAAACATATATCATATCTGGTGAAATATTTCATGTCTTCATTCCACGATATGCTTTTTTTCATAGGGTGTAGCCAAAACATAATATATAATCATTTCAAATCGCTGTTGCCATAGTAATGGCCTTGAAGAATTTTGAAGCACAAAAGTATGTTTTTGTGGAGAAAAAAATGTAGGGGCTATCAGTTTTTAATATTGGTTTTGCATTTAAAGACGGTGACAAAAATGTAAATTGTTTGTTGTTTGTACAGTGAAATCAATTATTGTCAAGTAATGTAAAAAGTGTCCGAAGATACATTTTCGCGCGACGCCGGTCATATATGTGTTAACTAATATCATTTTACAATAATAAAGGTTCGTACTAATGTATATAAATACCGTTAAAACTGTTAACTGATTATTTCTTACATGTCTTTGTGTATCAATTATGTTCTTTCTTTCATTTTGTTTGTTTTAAGAACAGTAAACGTATATCGGTCAAGTGTATAGAAAAGAAACTTACCTTTCGGTGTACACACTGCATCGGGCCAAGAACCATTTGCAGGACAGGTTATTGAAGGTGTGCTTGTTTCATAACCGCTGTCGCAATTGACAGTAGCTTGTGCACCGTATGAAGAAACACTTCCGTCGCTTAGTTCTATATTTCCGTTTGTAATGTTTTGTAGAGCACCACAGCCTTTATAATTGGTACACAGTTCCTTCATACATGTTATGAATGCTTTATATATTCATGATTTGAGTTATCATATTCTTAATATACATTTTGTTTACAAAGATTTGCAGTTTTGCATGCACCTATTTTCTGTACACAAATCAGTAAACGTTTTATTGGTCAAGTGTATAAAAAATGCTTTAAATATTCATTATTTGAGGTATCATATTCTTTATATACATATTTTTACAAAGATTTGAAGTTTTGCATGTTACTATTTTCTGTACACAAATCACTTTTAAGGTCAAACCTTGGCCGTTATAGCCCAATCTTTGACACGTTATACAACCGCCAGCAAACCTTCAACATCATCTGGTACTTCACAAAGTCAAGTATGTCAGAACAATATAAAGGTCTTAATGGACACTCTGTTGTATTTCAGGTTCAGTAGATCTACTGAAACAGCATTCAAAAATCAACAGGTGCGTCTCAAACTGTCTGCCTCTTCTTATTCCCTGCTATACCGCGATGCGACATAAGTCTTAATGAGTGATTATAATGCAAAAATTACCAATACACCAGGTCTCAGGTCCAGATGTGCAGTCCAGCCGAAAGGTTACACCAGCTTCTGATGCTACAAATTGAATGATGAATAACTGGTTTAGCTAAAGACGTGAGAATTAACATTTATCATGTAACTTAACACAAATTTGCAGATTTCACGGGCTATTGTCCGTCTATTTTTATAGATTTTATCGAGGAAATGTTACCGACTGCTTGTCTCTATGTAATAACTATTACGTCAACTTCGCGGTACATTGTAAGGTGTAAGGAAATCAATGTTTGTGATTAAAAAGAGAAATACATTTGCGTATCTTTAGAAAAGTATGATCATAACGCTATTCAATGATTGATGTAGTTTGACTGTACAACAGACATCCATGTAAACCGGACAGTGTTTAAAGATCTTCTTTTCTATAAATTAATAGCGTAATACATTCAGTGTACTCGAAATTCAAGGTAGATAAATTTCAATCTTTGAATATTTGCTGAATAGTCTTAAATTTATCAACCCTTGTATTTGACTTAACGTCTAGTCTTTACGATATGAGTATATATATAAGGTGAAAACCGGAAGCAGGCTGTTTTGTCTAAATAATATGCGGACATACATTATGTTGTCTGAAACTAAGTGGATGCATACGGGAAAAGTACTTTTGAAATATTCGCTGGAAGATAGATCACGAATGAAATGAGTAGAGAAAGATCTGGATATGAATCATAATTAAAGTATCTGGTATATGAAAATACTGACATGTTTGGTCGGTGAACACTTAAAGTGTTCTGATAATGGGAGCGGTTTCATTCAGCTCCAAATTAATGACATAAGGTATTATATAACATATATAGATTTTGCTACTTTTATGCGGATTAATCTGCAAAATGTAAGGCATTTTAGCAGTCGATGACAGTGTTGGTATTAGTCGCACTGGCCGAAAACCTTATAATGTAAGTCTATAGAAATTAATTTAGCATACGTATACCTAAACAAACCTAATCAGACCTTATCTGACAAGGGACAATAAAAGAGACCAATTGCAGATTTTGCTGGGGTAGTTCTGTCCCTTTAGTGTTTTATATATCGATATAGTATCTACGAAGAGGACACCTGAAAAGTTTAAATAATATCTATATCGATTTCCCTGTTGAAAGTTTTAAATGCGTGAATTTACTGCACACTTCAGCTACCTGTTTGCCGTTTGTAAATTTTATTGTTGTAAACACTGCATGTAAAATAGTAAAGTTGTATATAATGAATAATTCAGTGCACGTATCGTTGGGCTAAATACAAGACACGGTAAAGATAACCGTCACATAACAAGTCACTTAAAATTCAGTCATTAATAATTCGGTTATTGACAGACAGGCACTTTAGAGACAGGCAGTTTACCTAACCATCGATCCTTTGAATGACTGTAACTAGAACCCTATCCGCCGTAAGGCACTGGAAACTTTTTTTTATAAAGAGACCTGGTCAGAAGTGCTGCTGGAAACCCTTAAATCAATGAGAGGTTACAGTATTATAAAGGATGTACTTATTCTTTATTGTTATTAGTAGGTGCGACATTGCTGTGGATTATTCCGTGATACAGAGTTTAGGTAAATCAGTATTCGTGAAAGCTTTGTTTACATAAACAAAGTCATAATTACCAGTTTATTCATAACAGAATCAATAGACGAGTATCTTTATCAAATTCATAAACCGAATTTTCAAAGGTAAACTTAGAAGCATACAACTTATTATGTTTAGTCGAATTCATTAATTCTAAAGGAACATTATACATATAATTTCCAACCTACTGAAAAGTAAATATGTTTGTCTTCCTTGTTTCAGAAAGAAACTCTTGTTTGGCTATCAAGTATCACGTTCTTACTTTGATAAGGACTGTCATAAAAGCTTATCAAAGCGTCATTTTAGTCTTGCAATAACAGCACAAATTTTATAAGCACATTTCAGCTCAACCTGCTTATTTTGTTTAACATGCGTTAATGTCAATGACCCATACAGTCCTTGTGGTACCAACCATTTGCGTCAAGTGAACTTCGTATCATATAATAATACAAAATGTTTTACAAACGTTCATGCGTTGATTGAAGCAAATTCAATATCAAACTTTCGTTGATCAGTTCTAACCAAAATAATCCAAACAAGAGTTGACCAGTAAGTATAGAATGTTTAATTTGGTTCCTTAATACCTGGACATTAAGTCAAACTTGTGAACAAAGACCACTCTTAGGAGAAGCTAATGCGGTCTTTGTTGACAGGTGGTCTTTATTCACAGGTGTTTATATAATAATTGAATAGTGCATAGGTTTATCTCTGATGGTTTTTATTCGCAGGGGAGTCTTTTTTCGGAGGTGGTCTTTAACACAGGTTAAACTGTACTACAACTTTTTTCATACAGTAATTAAGGATGTACTGAACTGAGGATTTAGGCCGTAAGCCAGTCTGAATAACGGGAGGTAACTCTTGAAATCATGTCGATGTCGTAATATCGTGAACGTTTAGTCAATAAATTATTTACATTTTTAACATGAAATAAACATTTTATATATGTTTGTTATAAAAATAAATTGTTTCCCATGCATTTACGTTGTTGTGTTTTGTGTTAATCCTTTTTTTAAGGTGAAGCGCCAAGCAACTTTTCGTCCAAATGACGTCATAATCATAATCGGTGAAACGCTTGAAAAGATCGTCTACATGTGTTTAAACACTGTTTTTTCTTTTATATGAGCTGAAATACTATAATGTTTTACATAAAAGTTGCTCTTTATGTCTAATATATTTTAGACTATCCAATTTAGGCTTGTGAAGACATGTTTTGCTTCTAAATTTAGAAATAAAGGCCGATAATAAATCGATATCCGCCAAGTGACTGCATACGTCAAATAAGTGAAATATTTTGTGATGGTTTTGGATTATTTCTTCATCTGTTCGGCTCAATCGGGAATGAAATTTCACAAGGTGAGTTCTTGTTTCTGTGTTCAAGTTTGTGCACTAGTGTGTTGGTCAGTATGCACATACAACCCATACAATTTGCAGAAAATTTCAAACCGAAAGTAGAAGTTAGTTCTGAGTTAGTCTGTTTACAAACAAATCATACAAGCTGCATACTATCTAATGGTGGTTTCAGTCAAGTGCAGCAAGAATTCACATTTTTATTTAAAGAGCTCCACCAGACTGAGTACATAATATGTGTTTTAAAATAAATGAATTTTGTATCTTGAAAACTGACTGGGGGTGGGTGGGGGAAGGGTGTAGTGAATTGTGGCATTGTTTAAAAATTCTGAAAAATCCAGGCTCAGTTCCTGATGCAGGCATGACTTTTTTCATATATCTATAATCTCTGATAACTGAATTATTTCCTGACAAGAGGTCAAGTTAGTGCAAGATTTTTATTATAAATACATTGTATCATGTGCATTTCAGATGTGTGTGTTGGAAAAACAATTTATTCAATTTTTTGGATATGAGTAGTCACTGTATCTTTAATGTTTCATACATGACGTTCTGTTTGACTGCTTCTACAAGCATTATGGATAGTGTACAATACTGCTGACAAAAAGCATGTCTATGGCATAGAAAATGTATACTGTATCTACTGTACATGTAGATATATTAAAATCAAAGATAATGTGACATGAGTAATAGGGACATGTTTATTATGCGGGCCTACCTGCGGGCCTATCTGCGGGCCTATTTAACATGTGTTTGAGCAATTTTAGCAAAAGAAAAGTGAAAATATATGTGAATTTGATGTTAAATGATGTTTTCATTATTTTGGGTATCAAGCAGATGTTGAGTGTTTGAAGTAATAGACAATCTGACGCATTTTCAACTGCGGGCCTCATAAAATAGGCCCGCAGCTGGAAAAATGTCGAATACAAGGGAATTTTGTGCAGTTTACGCTAAGATGTTAGACATTAGTGACTTAAAATTCATTCAAACATCTTAATTCATTGGTGTAAAGTCTTTCTGTATTCTAAAAAATGCCTAAACTGGCATTTTTAGCACTTTTTACTAGGCCCGCACCAGGCCCGCAGAGGCCCGCAGAATAAACTTGTCCGAGTAATAGTTCCAAGTGCAAAATTTAAACATTTATGTGCTTCATATCTTCTGTGTTTTCAAAGTTTAAACTGTTTTCTTTGAGATAATCAGCATATTATTACACTTTATTTTCAGTGCAAGCTCAATGCAGCCAGGATGTTATGCTCTAGTATTGTTTTGATTATGCCAAGCAGATAATTTACCATACTGTACCAGCCCAAGGTATGCATTAGAAACTGTATTCTGTATGTGTATAATAAGTTCAATTCAAGTGATGATTATAATGATGAATCATAATGATCTAATCAATTGTCAAATACTGAATGTTCACTGACTTAATATTGTATGTAATTAACCTAGTGTCATTTACACAAAAGCATGTACATGCAAACATTATATTACACTGTTTGATTTTTCTGTATCAATTAACTTACAGGCTGACCCTCCCTAAGACTCCAAGGATGTTCCAGTGTATTAAATTGCATGATGTGACACAAGGTAAGAGATATTTCTGCATAAATTGTACATATTTCAAGAAAATGGATGTGACAATGTTCTATTTTGTAAACATTCCAAGATGTACAGCAGTATTTACAAAAAAAATGTAACATTTCACTTTTCTCTAAGTAGATGTTTTCATCTATTGTACTATGGTACTTACATATCTCAAGTATGTAGACCAACAAAAATTGATTGCACTCAGATATTGCTTGTTCATATTATTTGTTTTCAGTCTGTATATTTACAAGGTAGTTTCATAATTTATTTTAAAAATGTCAAAATAATAAAGGTTCATAAACTGTTTATTATAAAATGGCATGGTTGCAGGATCCCTTTTTTATTTTTTGATTGAAAAAAAGATGTACAATGTTGAAATTTAGGAGATAAACAAAGAGATGTAACATCTTTCATCCATTATTCATGATCATTTCCAGGACAAACTGTAACTGCATATGGACATTTTTTACAGGAAAAAATGAAAAACTGTCATTTGACATGTAAAGGGCCATGAATAGCATGCATGTGCAATACCTAGATCTGCAGTACAGATTTAAAGCCACATGGAAGCTAGACACACAGAAGTTTCTTCAACCTGATCTGTAGAAGGTAATCTAAATAATTATTTATCATTATTTGCATTTTAACTTAATATTACATCAGAAAAGTACCATATGTCAAGCTTACTGAGTTGACAGGGAGTAAAAGTTACACAACTCTACTCTGAATTTGATGTTTTATATATAATTACTAAAAGTAAAGCCAGGCTTACATTTTTGTTAACTTTTGGAGTTTGGAAATATTCTGTAAATGTCCCAAGTGCATTAAATTAAAGTCATATATTAAAAGTATGTCATATATAAAACCAGAAAGTGCCAATATGGCATTCATTTTAAAAAAACGTTTTTTTTTCAGGTGTGATGGGAACAATGCTTACAAGATATTGCTTCTACTTTACAGCAGTCTTGAAAAGAGTAGGAGAGTTCATGGAGTTGTGGATATTCTGTACCTTTCATAACCAGCCAAAGTTCTGCAAAGGAACTTCAAACTACTGCCATGATTTTAGAAACACATCTGTTCTAAATGACAGTGTCAGTACCAGAAATTGTATTTGTATGCAATGACTATTGTGATAAAACTATTCAGAGTTTTCATGGCCACATATATTACATATTGTTTTCACTTTAACGTGTTAAAACTTGTGTATACTTTATTGTTGCTTAAAGATGAAACAAATCATTTTTTTAAAAGTCAGGTGTAAACATAACATAATAGACATTGAAATTTGCATTCATTTTCAGCTTCAATCTTTTCAACTGATGTCATGGAACTAAAATAGAGCAGTATTACTTGATGTTAATCCTTTTGCTAAGTTATTGGTCCAAAATAATAGATAATCATTATTAGCACATGAATAATTGTTTATCAAGGATTTTGCTAAATTTTGTGCTCAATTACTGCAATTTAAAATGAATTTAGAAGCTGTTTCTGTGGAAGACAAGCAATCGTCTCATGTTTTTTCTTTTTTTGTTGCCATGGCAACCGTTTATACATTTTAATTTTGAAACTTAATAGTATCATTTTCTTTTGAAAATATGTAGAACAATTTGGAATACTTTTATTGCATTTGAAGATATGTTTGAAAATTAAATAAATACATATTCATTTTTTAACACTTTTTTAGACAAGGGAGGTAATTCAAACAAGAAAAACTCAAAATTTTGATCAGCGACCTATACTTTTCTTCTCAAATATTGATAGCTGATAGTGAACTCCATCATCTGAAGAAGTTTAAAGAAAAGTTAAATATTATAAATATGTGTTTTTTTTATTTTAATGTTTTGAAACTGTCTGTTCTTAGACCTGACAAATACGGGTTCTCATCCGGGCAAAATAAGGTCTCTTTTTGGGGTTTAATTACAAAATATAATATGAACTTCTAAATATCTGGATAAAATAAACTCAGAATGTGATTTTAACCACAAAGAAAAAAAGAATTAGCATATCATCTTTCAAATATTGGTAATTTGCATGAAAACTTACTTTTCCCATGTGCTAAATAAGAAAACTGTTTGCATATCACAAGGCTTTCATAAATGAATCTAGCAAAAAATAAAGCGCAGCAACATATCATTTTTTTGTGTTTTTTGTATTGCCCATACATCCAACTCTCAAAATAACAATGTTACAAAAAAAGTTAAATATTATAAAAATTTCACTTTTCAGTTCAGTACATCCTTAAGTAAGTATGGGGCAGTATTTTTAATTTGTTAACCCACTAAGATGTCGTTTGGTTATACATTCACTAAGCATACATGAACTGGAATAGTACATTAGGTGCATCACCTTTTACGGGCAGTTACTGGCTCAGTCTGAACGTTGCAGAAACACTTAACGTAGATTATTACGTTTTGTCAAAGAAGATTTCTAAATAGCCCTCTTTCCGATACCCCTCTTTATAGCTTAACAACTTGTTTTCCATTCATCATACGTTAACATATCCATTTACTTACAATAAATATATACATGTACAAAGACTATATATGATAAAGACAATGCTCACCTTTCAGTCCAATGAAAAATAGCCCCTCCTGATTTGAAGTACTATTATTGATGAAATCAATTCTGCTGAAATGGCTACCAATGTTACTTGATGAAATGGTGCCAGTATAGTAATTTTCGCATCCAATAGTTTTTAATGTGGCATCAGATCCGTTCTTAAATAGTAGGTTTTGCTCACAACTGCTTGTTTCATGATATAAGTCAGCATCAATAATGTACATGTTGAAACTGGATGAACAGGAGTACGCTTCTAAGGAACACGAACAGGAATCACTTCCGGTCGTAACGCCTGGGTAATTTTCGTTTGTGATATACAGCGGCGCATCGTCTGATGTAAGAGATTTACTTGTTCCGCAAATTGATAATGTTCTATTGTCTGTAAGTCGGATACAAAATAAAATTTTCTATCATTAAAATACAATTAGGAGTACACGAATAAAAATAAAAATATGCTTTTACAATAATTCCTCTCCAATATATTTTGCTAAAATTATATAATGTTTGAACAATTTGAAAAAAAAACACCCTCTCGAAAGTGTAATACTAGCCCTAGTTTTACGTAAAAATCTGTTCATGTAAGCAAGAAGTTGTTAAGTGTTTTAGAATTTTAATTGCTATGCAGTGATTATTCAAAGGTACACAGCATCAAAACATGAGCTCTATAGCAATATCATATAACCATTTCGCTATTATAACTAATTCAAACAACATGAATTAAATGTCATTAAAGGGCGGGGCAACTTCGTGCAGTAAGAAAAAAAATTGATTAATTCAACCCCGTCTGTTATGAAATATAGTTTTGTACACATGTACATACACTTATTTTCCAAAAACCCATGCCATGACAGATAAATCTTTAATTCGTAAGTTCTGAAAATAACAAATTATTTTCTCATTTCTATTAAAACGAATGTAGAAGTACGTACTTGGTATGCAGTAATACTGCAGAAAGACATACGAAACAGGTTTAACACCAAATGCACAGAAATTAATGTTTTCTTTAAGGGATGGTAGGGTGCAGGACCGCTTGCCAGAACAAGAGCGACGAAGATCCTGTATGTCTGTACTGTCACCATTCACGAAGCAGTTGGAGCTGTTGTATGTATTGCAACATGTAGACTCACAGTATACATTATACGCGTATTGCAGCGAATGTATTGCAATAACTTCATCCGCTCCACAGGCCAGGTTGATTTTGGTTGTAACATCACATTCCGTTATATTTCTAAGGCTCTCTGTCTCGGGTAGCTGGGCTGTCAAAATAAGACAAATGGTCAAGTTCAATAACTAGACTGGCTTACCAAGGTAAAATCAAAGACACACACCTTAATTTCGAAGTCAAAAGAGAATGGAATATTTTATACAGGTATAATGGTATTCCGCCTGTGAAACAGCATTTTATATCTCTGAAACAAAAATGTCATACATCTACTTATTAAAGTTTTATTTCAATATTTGAAGGTCTATCACATCCTGTCAGAATATTTTTTTCTCTGCCGTAGATTAAAGTTTGCACCCTGTCTGGTTTCTGTCATATGGTTGAACGAATCATTTTACTGTCGGTAAATCGTGTTCTATGTGAGTCCTTTTTTTGCTGTGTTTCGGGATTACGTCCCGCCACGAGAACGTATAGTACATGTAATATCTAAATAAATCCAGATAAATCTTTGTTTTGAGACAGTTTAAAAAGTAGACTTTGTCGAGCTTAGGTTACACAATGATTGCATGTTTAATAGAATAAGGCATTTCAGTCTTATTTTACTGTGTGAAGAAAATAATCATTTTTGTGACCTTTTCATAACGTATATGGTCATCGTAAGTTATACAAGTTTGTAATGCATCTATAATTTCTACGCACCATTATTTTGGCTCTACATCGAACTTTAACCAACATATAACCCACAAAAGGCATTTTCATTAATTATTTAGAAAACAAGGAACAAGGATAAAAATGTGAAACATTCTTACCTGCAATCAAAGGTAAACGTGTTAAATGAATCAAGCAAGTAATAATCCAAATGTTTTCAACCATTTTTATCGCTTGATTGGCAGTTGTAAGGAATAACTATATCCTTGTTTTATTTCTTCTTCCTGCGTTTCAGATCGACGAAAATCCTAAGAAAATTAGTCCGTGTATGTATGTATGAATAAATGCAATTCTAAAAATAGAACGAACAACTCCAGGGAATTCCCCGTATCGAAAGTGATTATAGTTTTATCGTATTTGATAATATTTGGGTACAGTATGACATTCATTAAGATACGAGATAAAAAATATATTGGATATGCTACTGCGTATACCTATATAATGTTTCTATGGTGGGAAGTAACAACGTCCTGCTTTAGAAGTGATAGAAGCAAGGGAGCGTAAGATAGAGAACACTATGGGTTTAAAAAACACTTCCAAAACAAGCTTTCGTTTTTTAATCGTTCAGTATCAAACCACAAGTACAATTGAATTGTACAGTGTAACCCGATATTTTTAACTGTTTTATACGGGAACGATTATGGGACTTGCACCGTCAGGTGTCTAAATGTTTTGGTGAGAAATCCAAATAATATCGCAAAAAGTCGATCGATTTCATCAGCATAATATTATCATTATAGCTTACGCCAATCATTAGACAAATATTAAGTTTGATATATTGATGGAATATCTTCACTTATACATCGACTTGATGTTTAAGATGCACTTACACAACAGGTCATTGCGAAACTCATTATCAGTTCCGTAGTTTTAAAACGATTGCAACGTTAATGAAGCTTATCGATTAAGACATTTACAATAAATGTCAAAATGGCATGATATTCAATGTTGCAAATTATGAAACAAAGGTTTGAGAAGTGAAGTGCAGTTGGAACAACCATTTATAACTAGAGGTCACTGAGTTAAAGTGAATAGCTTTACGATTAATGTTTACTGAGATGATAAATGTAAATTAAGGGATTTATTTATTAAGATGCTAAATGGATAAGACACTAAATCTGTACATATAACCCCTAAATGAACGCTGTTGTTACACTAAAACCAATTTAATGCTAAACATATGTTGCCACTTAACAGTGTCTGTCCAATAAAAACCACACTATTAAAATTTATGAAAATTATGTAAGTTTTATTTTCACACATTGTTCAAACTATTATGACACAGCTACCTATGTAGAGTACTTTACCTGAACAACAACAAAGTTCAAATGAAAACTATAAATATTCCACAAAGTTTTGCAATTTATTCGTAAAAGTAAATGAGTGGTAATACGATGTAGTGAACAACTTACTACATGTTGAACCTTTTAAAACTTACAAATATGTCAACATTAGTCATCGCGCTTCACAAAATTGTATATTACTGCATTTGAAACAAACCAAATTGATAAAACGTATATAGAGTTATACGAAAGAGGAAGTATGAAACAGTGTTATTAGACGCGGCGACCTAGCCTACTGTTAAACATAATATTTATCGAAACTTTAAACTTATAACTGCGTCATAAAAACGATAAAGTAGCTAAAACTCAGCAAGTCGATCAATGCTCTGCTTTCATATTGTGAAATGTTATTTATAAATATTTCCGAGAATCGCCTGCTAGAAATTGGAATCCCGTGTCTGATTGGTATTACATGATATGTACTTATTTTTAGCAAAGTGATATAAATCTTTCTTTCAGGTGAGCAATTGAAATTGTTTTGATGTTTACATAATGATAAATGAGTCATATTCATGGAAATCTTGTTGAAAAGATCTGAGTTATACCGGGTTTTCCGCTAGTTTCGCATTGTGGAAAGTTCGTTCACCCGAATGGAATTTAAAGTAATGCCTATTGGCAATATTTATTGTTATCGAAGAAGAATGTTACCATTAAATAACAAAATTTAATAGCTATATATCGATTCACAGGAGGGGTGAACGACATTAAATTTTCTTAATCAAATATAGAATAACAGCCACTAAATTCATTGTCATGTAAAAGGCACGGGTCGATTTCTGACATGTATGTTGTAAAATCTTGTGTCTTAGTCGTGTGCCAAATTTAAGCATACATGTATATAGATGTTCTTATTTGTTCTTGCATTTCTTTAATAAATATACGAAGAGTGTTCGACATGTATTGTATATTGTGCTGTCACAATTTCCAGGGGGAACTATACATCGATATTTATACATATGAATATCCTTATCAAATATCTGCACAGTGATTTGCCTGAATAAGCGGTTGGTAGAGAGAGCGTTTGTCATTTCAATATAGGCAGTCGTTGACCACTGTTGTATACTGTGCGTGATATTTAACGCTTTGTTTATGTTTCACTAACAAGAGTTCATTTTATTTTCTAAAGAACATCTCGGAAGTATTGAACATCCCTACAATGTGAGTGCCCAGCATTTTGAAAGACGACAAAAACGGTTGGTGTTTAAACCGTAATAAGTATGCTGAAGATGTTTCCAAAATATGACGAAAAACGAGTTGCATATATTGTCACTGGTGATGAAACCTGGGTACACTATACTGATTACCGAAGCGAAATGTTGTGAACAAACTATTGGCCTACATTACGTGACAAAAAGCCAATAACTGCAAAACGCAGTTTCAGCGCAAGGAATGTTTTTCATGCTAGATTCTTCTCTGTTGAAGGCATAGCAATACAGGTGTCAGAAAAAGGTACACACACTGTCATGTGACTGTCATGTGACTTGACGTTACTACCGTGATGTGGTATTGAAAAAAAATGAAAAAGTGCTACGAGAAACGTCGCCCAGTTACATGCTTAAAACATGTTCGACTGTACCTTTACAACATTTTTGGAGTGACAGAAGTTACTATGCTACCACTTCCTCCTTGTTTCATAGACCTGGTATCATGCAATTTCATTCTTTTTTTAATTGAAACAGCTTTCTCTCTGGTCGAAGATGTTTTGACGATGTCCGGCACATCCACATACAAAAGTTTTGCATTTCTAGCCATGTGAAATATTTTGAAGGTACGAAATGCGCGTTTCAGTGATTTTTTTTAGAATAAGAAAGTATTAACAGAATGTATTTCGAACACACCTCGTATATCGTCAGTCAATATATACAAGTATTAACGTGCTGCTGTTTGTATACATAGTTGTGTGATAATTACAACACAATATAACTAAGCTTAAGTTTGCTTTTAGGCAGATACTTGGCAATGGTGATTACAACATTTATTACCCATATGTTTTTGTCCTGGAGCCGCTGTAGTGCAGTGATCGTAGGGTCTCGAGTTCGATCCCCGCCAGTGCCACGGCAGTAGTGCCGGCAGATATATTTCCACATCACCCTTATCACTCTCTCTTCGAGGTTGATTCAAGCCAGAGTGAGCCATCTTATCTTTAAGATTTGTTTCGCAGTTTGGAATAAATTAATTTGTAAAAATAAATAAACATGTCTTTCGCCATACCATTTTCTCTATTACTTCGTGAAAAATACGTCTATTATATTTTGTATTAATTCAAATAATTGCATTCTTATTTTCTATCGGGTAGCCCCTGTTGCATATATTGTTTTAACGTATATACTCCATACGTTCCTATATCATTTTTCTTTAGTCTAGTAAACACAATCAGGCTTGTGTAAAAGTGAACATACAAACGATTAAAATGTCCCTTATTTTCTGCAAATTGTTTTGCAGGTGATGAAAGATCGTGCTTTTCATTTTGAACTTGATCCAGGATATCAAAACTGAAAGTTTAATAGATTCAAAAAAGGTTGTTGATATTGTTTATTTGAAATGTGATGGCATTTGATTCCAAACTCCTTCAAAAAGGGACAAAACCTCATTCGAAAAGTAGCTACCAATTTATTTCAGTCTACAGATTTAGCTCCCTTTATCTTCTTTTCCTTTTCAAATATGTTGTCATCATTCTTGACATTCTCTATTATTAGCCAATTTATATAATAGTCTTCTCCTAACTTTCAAGGCGCGTTCAAGACATTTATTGACAGACTTATATTCTGCACAAAAGGGAACATTTTGAAGAAGAGATATAGTTTTCATATGACGCGGCTACGAGCTATCTATCGTTCGTTTAAAATGATGCTTGACTGCTCCAAAGTTTACCTATAGTAATGAGTATATTTGAAAACATATCTTGTTGGGCATTGTGTATTTATATTCTGTGTCAAAGATAGTTATGTCTGTA
>JAFMSR010000004.1:29798482-29819482 GCA_022818135.1 Saxidomus purpurata
AAACATAAGCCGCTAGTATAGTATTTTTTTAATATAAATGGCATTTATTTCCTTCTGCAATTAGTATTGTCGCAGCAGATTGGTCACATTTTGCGATATTTTGTAAAAGGGTTACGTTGAAATGATAAAGCTACAAACAATGTAGGCTAATGACTTTATATCTGATCTACATATTTTTGTCAGGTACATGTACAAACGTTTCTTTCAGGGCCGGAAAGCATAACGTGCGACTGTGGAAAAGGCAATTACACAAACGCCCGTGGCGTCATCAGCTCACAGTGAACAGTTAACCGCCAACACATTTGTTCCAGAGGAAGTTGACGTGTCATATATTTTACTTTGGAAATATGAACAGTAACTGTTAAGAATATCTAGTTGTTTCTGGCACGGACAGCAATAATGAAATTGTTGTAATAAATGCATATATACGTTGTATTTGTGTAGTAATACATATAAATATATACAAAGTATAAACATGAGTTTGACTTGGCAGTTTTAGATTTTGCAATATTTGTATTAAAAACCCTACGGTTTGCTGAAAGAAATCGGTTGTGTTTTGTTTTACATGCATGTTTGAATTATGTGAAACTTTTGGAACGCCACTATAGATTTTCATGCAGACTTTTTGAAATATATCAATCCTATGTAAACAGAAACATAACACTAATTTACGTGTCAAATATAAATCTTTCAATACGTATTTGATAATTTCAGGTATTTGATTAGTACAAGTGATAAATGAATGCGATTAGTTGGAAATTCGTTGACCAATTAAAATCGGATAATTGTTTCAAGAATGTTAGCCGAATTCGGTTATGATTCGAAACTTGTAGTCCGTCGACTAGCCGAATTTGGTTAAACAATCTGAACCATCTACTGTCGCCTGTTGTGAAAACGCAATCAGAAAATAATACAGCATTTTTACAATCGACAGCCGAGTGGCGCAAGTTTAAGGTATAGAAGGCATATTCGATTGATATATAGTTAAAGTACCAATCTAACATCATAAAACGTTCTAAAATCTCGCTTTCACATATTTATGCATCCAGATCAGATTCTTAACGGGATTTCGTTAAGAAATTATCACATATTTCATAGATTGACGGCCTGAATTTAACGAAAGCATAAATGCTTTTTAAAAGCGTGCATTTCGCTGGAATTTCGTTAAGACATTATTATATTTTTCATAGATGTAACAAAGAAATATATTTAATTCAAATGCGTGGACTTCCCTTTGAAATGTGTATGTAGCCAGATTCTTAACGGAATTTCGTTAAGAAATTATCAAATATTTCATAGATTGACGACCCAAATGTAACAAAGAAATATATTATATTTAAATGCGTATATTTCCCTTAAACATGTTTATGAAGCCAGATTCTTAACGGAATTTTGTTAAGAAATAAGCAGATATTTAATAGATAAACGGCCTAAATGTAACAACGAAACTTTGAATAAAATTACCCAAAATCAAGTTAAGTTTAAGTGGGAAATTCTTAACGGAATTTCGTTAAGATGTGTTCTTCTTCAGATGAAAAATGTTCTTCTATTCAAAATATTTTTACCAGTAAATAATATTTGATGTCGTTGTCCCGGTATTGACTTCTTTCATGAAAATATAACAACAAAAAAACCCATCAATTTCGGCGGAAAACGTTTTTTCACGCCTCTTTGGTCTGTTTTGACGTAACTTGACAGTATGGGAATTGTCAAGTGCAAATGGAACGTGTTGTCATTCAGTGTACTCGAAATTCATAGTAGATAAATTTCAATCTTTGAATATTTGCTGTTTAGTCATAAATCTATCAACCCTTGTATTGGACTTAGCATCTAGTCTTTAAGATATGAGTATATCTTATGTGTGAAAACCGGAAGCAGGCTGTTTTGTCTAAAGAATATGCGGACCTACATTGTGTTGTCTGAAACTAAGTGGATGCATACGGGAAAAGTACTTTTGAAAATATTCGCAGGATGATAGATCACGAATGAATTGCGTAGAGAAAGATCTGGATATGAATCATAACTAAAGTATCTGGTATTTGATAATACTGATATTTTTGGTCGGTGACCACTTAAAATGTCCCGGTAATGGGAGCAGTTTCATTCAGCTCCAAATTATTGACATAAGGTATTATGTAACATATATAGATTTTGCTTTTTTATGCAGATGTTTCTGCAAAATATAATGTATTTTCCAAATTAGCAGTCGGCGAGAGTGTGGGTATTAGTCGCACTGCCCGAAAACCTTATAATGTAAGTATATAGAAATGTATTTAGCATACGTATTCCTAAACAAACCTAATCAGACCTTATATGACAAGGGACAATAAAGGAGACCCGGGGAACTTGTGTCCCTTTAGTGTTTGTACATCAGTGTAGAATCTACGAAGAGGACACCTGAAACGTTTGAATAGTATCTATATCGATTTCCCTGTTGAAAGTTTAAAATGCGTGAATTTACTGCACACTTTAGATACCTGTTTGCCGTTTGTAAATTTTATTGTTGTAAAAAAAAAAAAAAAAAATAATATCAAACAGGGAATGCCACGTACCAAAAACGCAGCCTCCCCAAAACGAGCCCCACAGCACCCAGAAGTGCACACCACCAACACACACACACACACACACACACACACACACACACACACGGCACACACACACATATACACTACCAACACACACTAGCATACAAACACTGCATGTAAAACAGAAAAGTTGTATACATGTATAATGAAAAATTCAGTGCACGTATTGTTGGGCTAAATACAATACACGGTAAAGATAACCGTCACATGCCAAGTCACTTAAAATTCAGTCATTAATAATTCAGCTATTGACAGACAGGCACTTTAGAGACAGGCAGTTTACCTAACCATCGATCCTTTGAATGACTGTAACCAGAACCCTATCCGCATTAAGACAATGGAAACCTTTTTTTATAAAGATACCTGGTCGGAAGTGCTGCTGGAAACCCTCAAATCAATGAGAGGTTACAGTATTATAAAGGCTGTACCTATTCATTTCCTGTTATTAGAAAGTGCGACATTGCTGTGGATTATTCCGTGATACAGAGTTGAGGTCAATTGGTATTCGTGAAACAAAGTAATATTTTGCAATTAATTCATAACAACAATCACTAGACGATTATCCTTATCAAATTCTTAAACCGAATTTTCAAAATTAAACTTAGAAGCATACAACTTATTATGTTTAGTCGAATTCATTAATTCTAAAGGAACAATATATATAAATAATTCCAAACCTATCTACTGAAAAGTAAATATGTTTGTCTTCCTTGTTTCAGAAAGAAACTCTTGTTTGGCAATCACGTATCACCTTCTCACTTTGACGAGGACTGTGACAGTCATAAAAGCTTATTAAAGAGTAATTTTAGTCTTACAATAACAGCACGAATTTTGTAAGACCATTTCAGCTCAACCTGCTTATTTCATTTAAAATGCGTTAATGTCAATGATCCATACAGTCCTTTTGGTACCAAATATTTGCTTCGAGTGAACTTCGTATCTTCTTTTAATTAAAAGTGTGTAACAAACGTTCATGCGTTGATTTAAGCAAATTCAATATCAAAATAAACTGATTCCCCTGAACATTTGTCGATCACTTCTAGCCAAAATAATCCAAACAAGAGTTGACCAGTAAGTATAGAATGTTTAATTTGGTTCCTTAATACCTGGACAGTGTGTCTGCAACTTTAAGACTGAGCCAATAACTGCCCGTAAAAGGTTTTGCACCTAATGTACTATTCCAGTCCATGTATGCATAGTGAATGTATAACCAAACGACATCTTAGTAGGTTAACAAATTAAAAATACTGCCCAATATTTACTTAATTACTGTATGAAAAAGGTTGTACTACAGTTGAACCTGTGTTAAAGACCACCTCCGAATAAAGACCCCTTTGCGAATAAAACTCCATCAGAGATAAAACCATACACTATTCAAATATTATAAAGACACCTGTGAATAAAGACCTCCTGTCAACAAAGACCACATTAGCTTCTCACAAGAGTGGTTTTTGTTCACAAGTTTGACTGAATATAGATTATTACTTTTTGTCAAAGTAGATTTCTTAATATCCCTCTTTCCGTTACCCCTCTTCATAGCTTAACAACTTAATATTCCATTCATCATACGTTAACACATCCATTTACTAACTGTTACAATAAATATATACATGTACAAAGACTAGATATGATAAAAACGATGCTCACCTTTCAGTCCAATGAAAAATAGCCCCTCCTGATTTGAAGTACTATTGTTGATGAAATCAATTTTGCTAAAATGGCTACCAATGTTACTTGATGCAATGTTCTCTGAATAGTAATTTTCGCATCCAATAGTTTTTAATGTGGCATTAGTTCCGTTCTCAAATACAAGGTTTTGCTCACAACTGCTTGTTTCATGATATAAGTCAGCATCAATAATGTACAAGTTAATACTGGATGAACAGGAAAATGCTTCTAAGGAGCACGAACAAGAAGTACTTCCGGTCGTAACGCCTGGATAATTTTCGTTTGTAATATACAGCGGCGCATCGTTTGATGTAAGAGATTTACTGGTTCCGCAAATTGACAATGTTCTATGGTCTGTAAGTCAAATAAAAAAAACGTTTTCTATCATTAAGACACGAATAAAAATATACTTTTACGATAATTCCTCTCTCCAATATATTTTGCTAAAATTATATAATGTTTGAACAATTTGAAAAAAACACCCTCTCGAAAGTGTAATATTAGCCCTAGTTTTACGTAAAAGTATGCTCATGTTAGCAAGAAGTTATTAAGTCCTTTGGAATTTTAGTTGATATGCAGTGATTATTCAAAGGTACTCAGCTTCAAAACATCAGTTCTATAGTAATATCATATAACCATTCCGCTATTATAGCTAATTCAAACAAGATGAATTAAATGTTATTTAAGGGCGGGGCAACTTCGTATAGTAAGAAAAAACAAGTTGATTAATTCAACCCCATCTGTTATGAAGTATAGTTCTGTACACATGTACATACGCTTATTTTCCAAAAACCTATGTCATGACAAATAAATTTTTAAACCGTAAGTTCTGAAAATAACAAATTATGTTTCTCATGTCTATTAAAACGAATGTAAAAGTACGTACTTGGTATGCAGTAATACTGCAGAAAGACATACGAAACAGGTTTAACACCAAACGCACAGAAATCAGTGTTTTCTTTAAGTGATGGTACGATGCAGGACTTTCTGCCAGAACAAGCGCGACGAAGACCCTGTATGTTTGAACTGTCACCATTCACGCGGCAGTCTGATCTGTTGTAGGTTTTGCAACATGTAGACTCGCAAAGATCATTATACGCATATTGCAGAGAATGTATTGCGATCATTTCATCCGCTCCACAGGCCAGTTTAATTGTGGCTTTAAGATCACATTCTGTTACATTTATCAGACGTTCTGTCTCGGGTAACTGGGCTGCCAAAATAAGACAAATGGTCAAATTCAATACCTAGACTGGCTGATCAACACTTTGTTTGTCACAATAAATTTGAATATTCTGTATAATGGTATTCAATCTGTGTTACAGCATTTATATCTCTGAAACAAAGATGTCATATATTTACTTATCAAAGTGTTATATAAAATGTTTTGATTGCTAATGCTGAGCTGTCAAAACACTGACCCTTGACTTTGCATTATTTTGAAAATTCTTCCGAGGGTTAAGGTAAACATACACATACTAAACTAAACATTTATCTAAGAGAAGGTCTGTCACATCGGTCAGAATCATTTTTACCGTAGATTAAAATGTGTACCCTGTCTGGTATTCTTCTTTGCCACGAGAATGTAAGTTATATTTAAATACATCCAGATATATCTTTGTTTTGAGAAAGTTTAAAAAGTAGACATTGTCAAGCTTAAGTTACACAATGATTGCATGTTCACCAGAAGAAGAAATTTCAGTCTTATTTATTGTGTTAAGACAATTATTAGTTTTTGTGACTTTTTTCATAACATATATGGTCATCGTAAGTTATACAAGCTTGAAATGCCTCTATAATTTCTACATTCCATTATTTTAGCTCTACGTCGATTTTTAACCAACATATAACCCACAAAATGATTTCCATTATTAGAAAACAACGAACAAAGATAATAATGTGAAACATTCTTACCTGCAATCAATGGTAAACTTGTTAAATAAATCAAGCAAGAAATCATCCAAATGTTTTCAATCATTTCTATCGCTTGATCGGCAGTTGTAAGTAATTAGTATATCCTTGTTTTATTTCTTCTTCCTGTGTTTCAAATCGACGAAATCCTGAAATAAATGAGTCCGTGTATGAGTGAAATGAATGCAATTCTAACAACAGAGGGAAGGAAACAACTTGAAGGAAAATCAAAGGAATTCCCCGTATCGAAAGTTCTTATAGTTAAATCGTATTTGATGACACTTGGGTACATTATTACATTCGTTAAGATACGAGATAAAAAGATATTGGATATGCTACTGTGTAAAGCTATATAATGTTTCGATGGAGGGAAGTAACTTTAGAAGTGATAGAAGCAAGGGGATGTAAGATAGAGAATACTAAGGGTTTATTATGGGACTCGCACCGTCGGGCCTCGAAATGTTTTGGTGAGAAATCAAAATAATATCGCAAAAAGTCGATCGATTTCGTCAGCATAATATTATCATTATAGCTTACGCCAGTCATTAGACACATATTGAGTTTGGTATTCCAATGAAATATCTTCACTTATACATCGACTTGATGTAATAGATGCACTTACACAACAGGTCATTGCGAAACCCATAAACATTTCCGTAGTTTTAAAACGATTGCAAAGTTAAAGAAGCTTATCGATAAAGACAATTATAATTAATTTTAAAACTTCTGTAATTAACATGATATACATCATTAAAGCACTGAAGTAAGATATTTAGCCTTAGTCAATACTTTCAATTAAAATAAAAGGTTTTACCTGTTAATTACTCTTTTAGAATAACTGCTTAGGCATGATATTCAATGTTGCAAACTATGAGACAAAAGCTTGAGAAGTGCAGTTGGAACAACCATTTATAACCAGAGGTCACTGAATTAAAGTGAATAGCTTTAAAATTAATTTTCACTGAAATGATAAATGTAAATTAAGGGATTTATTTATTAAGATGCTAAATGGATAATACACTAAATATGCTCATATAACCTCTAAATGAACGCTGTTGTTACACTAAAACCACTTTGATGCTAAACATATGTTGCCACTTAACAGTAGATGTCCAATAAAAACCACACTGTTAACATTTATGACAATGATGTAAATTTTATTTTCACACATTGTTCAAATTATTATGACACAGCTGCTTATGTAGAGTACTTTATCTAAATAACAACAAAGTTCAAATGAAGACTATAAATATTCCAGAAAGTTTTGCAATTTATTCGTAAAAGTAGATGTAACTGTTTACAACTACGGTGTAGTGAACAACTTACTACATGTTGAATCTTTTAAAACTTACAAATATGTCAAAATTAGTCAACGCACTTCACAAAATTGTATATTACTGCATTTGAAACAAACTAAATTGATAAAATGGCGCTACAATGAACGTATATCGAACTACAGGAAGCAGGAAGTATGACACAGCGTAATTATAGACGCGGCGTCCTAGCCTACCGTTAAACATAATAATTACCGATACTTTAAATTTATAACTGCGTCATAAAAAACGATAAAGTAGTAAAATCTCAACAAGTCGATCAATGCTCTCCTTTCATATTGTGAAATGAGTTGTCTGTGTTTTACGAGGTTAAAAGTTATTCATTCATCAAAACAAATATAAGCCACAAATGTTGTTTTTTTAAATTTCGCATGTAACTACTATAACTTGCTCTCGATTCACCATATATGATGGACCTATTAGACTCACTCATTTACAGCTTCATGAACTCAAGTTCATAATTCCTATCAGACAAGAGTCCTGACAGGGGATTAAATCAGTTTTTTAATTTGATCGGTCCTTAGGCTGCAGTAATTATTATAATGTAAGTCATAGCTGTTTCATCTTTGTATATGTAACTTACTTAGGGATATATGATTAAGATAACTAGATCACTTAATGGTATATAAGGAGTATGTAAGTAAAAATAAGTATGTGATTAATTCAATAACTACAGTACAGCACAGGCGAAACCCCACGCATATGCGTCCATGCGGCATGTAAATAAGAGTCTGAAAGCATGGAGATGCGGCGGGAAATCAAACGCGTGACGCGACATCGCAAAATGTATGCGGCATTCAATTGCCGCATCTGAAAGACAAAATAACAATCAAGCGCATTCAAGCGCGACCACGAGTCCCGCCGAGTGATGCCGCGTGTCGCGACGTTATGCGGCATGTCATTTTCTATACAGGTAAAAGCGATGAAATAAAAAATATGTACTATATTGCATTAGACATATGTATAAAACTGTGTTTTTCAAAAATGATGTACAATGTTTTCCATATTGTAACCAATAAAATTTCAGTCTTAAATGTTTTTAGTAATTACATTATGTACTGTGTATACCAGTAAGTTTTAGTAACCTGTATGTAGAACCGTGTTTTAGAACTGTGAGATGAAAAAGAAATACCTCAACCCATACGATTATTTTGAATGAATTATCTTAATGCAGAGATCGACAAATACTACATTGAATGACAGAGTACGACCAAAAAGAAAAATGTTAAGAATAATATTAAAGCATCGTGATCACTTTAACTGTTGATAATTGAAAAAAAAAAGATGCTTAAAAGAATCACGTCAGAGCTAAGTATTTACTGTAAATTAACGCTGAAATACATGAGAATGGGATTTACTTATCCACTACTTAATGGACATGGTAGATTTATTTTCACGCAAGTAAGCAGAAATAAGTGTAAATACAGAATGGGGATGAAAAAATTAATAAACAGCTTTTTCTCGAATTCTACTTCAAAACTGCTATAAATGGATAGAAAATGATCTAACTAAGAAAAAGAATATCCACAACCCTATGTTTATTTTTTTAGATAGTTTTACAATCATATTTTCGTATGTATGTGATGTGCTTGCTGCTTTTAATTTACGTAAAAATAGCCCGGCAGCGATGAGAGATCAGCACTTAAGTATAAGGTTATTTTTCACCGGTATTGGGCGGAAATTTGTACCTCATAGGTGAGAATACAAATCTTTATGTACATGTATAATGTATGCGGTAATGACACTTTATATATATAAAGTATATCCTAAACCTTTCTCTCTTTCTCTCTCTCTCTCTCTCTCTCTTTCTCTCTCTCTCTCTCTCTCTCTCTCTCTCTCTCTCTCTCTATTCGTGTCTCAAGCAGTTATCATGAAACGTTGATATGTACATGTTTATCACTGAAAGAGAATGATAACACACGGACATATAACTTTTATTTACGCACGTACTGTTCTAGTGGTAAGAGCCACTGACTTGAGCCCACATAAATTGAGCCTAGTACCGACGGTGTGAGAAAACATAGTACCGGTATACAGTAAATTCTGCTTATAACGAACTCTCCGGGATCTATTAAATGTGTTCCTTATATCATTGAGTTCCTTATATCCATATATCGACGTTCCTTATATATATCGAACTAAAATACAAATCGAACAAGTTTTTATAGTCAAATCCCAACCATCAACTTTCAGTTGCTTTTGATTTTTCTACCACCTTTTGAACAGTTATAAATATCTATAACTGTTTTCCTTTTCTATATCCGTATATAAAATAATTGCAAAGCATTAAAAAGACGGTTCATGCTTTCATTGGCAAACTGAAACAAAAAAATTTTGTATTTGATACAATTGAATGAGGCCGATTTTCGCTTAATTGCCAAAACTTGAATATTTAACATGTTTTTTTTCTCTCCCAAAATGGGATTTCACCAGGTCTGCATGCTTTTAAAGAAACGCTTATAATTGTTTACTAAAAATATTATCACTTTAACATTTTACTTAGCAATTGTGTTGGTATTCTCTTTTAACTAGTTTATCAAAAGGTTATACATGTGAAGTGAGAGACTTTATCCGAAGTTTCCTTATAAACGGAGTACGATATAACCGCATCTTTTTACATTAAACAAAAAAGGAAAAGTAGGACCCAAAAGAACTGTTCGTTATATCCGAAGTTACGTTATATCCGGAGTCGCTATATACGGATTTTACTGTAATAAGGTAAACTGCCCGTCTGTTAGAACGACCATAATACGGCTGGAACGGATGTACTTTCCTTCTTGAATTGTAATTCAGTTCAAATCAAATTTAACTGTTTTGAAACCAAACCTTAGCACGAGGGGTAAATGTTACATGTGTGTACCACAATGTTTGATGTTACGTCACTAAATTTTACTTTCAACAGTGCGATCTTTTAAAACATTCATCTTAATTATTTTCATAAAACATCAAACACCTACAGTACAAAAGCTGGTTGTGATCCCGGTTCATAGCTCACAGGTAGTTGGTAAAATGTTGGTGTCTAACATCGAGTGTAGGAATCGATATGCATGTACGTACAGAAACCGGTTGTGCCCCCGGTTCGAGCTCTCACAATGTAGGGGTCGATAAATGGACATACAGCATTTAGGCTGTTACTTGTATGTTTGTGAAGTTTAGTTCTTACATTTATCTACTGATTATGTGGATGCAGTCAGCGCTGAGAGATTGTTGTTTTGAGAAAGTAACAATTTTAGTGCTAGCAGTAATTGTTCTGCATGAATTTTCAATCAGTGCAGATCATGACAAGTTCTGCACCGTACGAAATTCACCAAATTGAAAGCTGGAAATGTCAACTTTAGAAATTTAATATAGTACCGTACATTGAAAAGAGTTGATGCCGATTTGTTGTACATTCAGACGGCAAATAATTGTCAGTTCTTATATTTATAACAAACATATTGTTTTTGTCGCAAAGTATGACGATCAGTTTCTACAAATAAACTTATTCAGGAAATAGGATGGTTATATTTTAGTGACAGGCGTAATTTTCAAAAAAGTTGTTATTATGTATAAACATAAAAATAGTTTATTACCAGATCAGTTCTATTTTAAAGGCACGATAATTGTAAATATTTATCACACTCGTTTAAGAAATGGTTGAAGTAACTTAAATACAGACTTGTTTAATAACCGCTTAAGAGATAATGCAATACATTATGTCTAAACGGGTGTCAGTGTTTTCGGCAAACTGAAGTTTCGGCTAACTCAATTTATATAGTAAACATGGAGTGTTTTCGGCTAGCTCAATTAGAGTAACATAACAGATCAAAAGAGGTGCGATCAAAGGTGTTAATAGATGTTTCAATTAGGTGTGAAGGGTATGTCAATGACAACTTGTCAATTAAAATGTTTGTTCATATAAATGATCAAATAATAAAAGTCTTTAACATGTTGCAACAATTTTTACTTAATTTATATCTAATTTAACACTTTGATCGCATCTCTTATGATCTATTATGCAACTCTAATTAACCTAGCCGAAAACACTTTCAGTTTACTATATAGATTAAGTTAGCCGAAACTGCAGTTAGCCGAAAACACTGGAATTCTGTCTAAACTAATGATTTATTCGGGGAAAATATTCAACAGTAGTAAAAGGAAGTCATATCGCAGAAATAAAGTGAATACAGAATGCTACATAATCGTCTAGAAAAATCTTTTTGAAAAAGCATCAACATATGTTTTTACTATTTCTCTAATGTAAATTCGTTATCTTATTACATTTTTGTGTATTTCTGTGCGAGTTTTGATTGACATTGACATCATACAGACGGAAGCTTTACCCAACAGTTGAGTGGATAAAACAAATCATAAACTGGCGCGCACATGTAACAAAAAGATATGCTGATGAAGTAGTGATTTAGATGAAAAAAAACATGCGATTTCTTACCAAATCTTCCGTCTTAAAAAATTCCCTGCTTCTGACGTTAAGCTCCTGATCAACGCAATAGCGAACCAGAAAGTACATGTCCTGTTTAGAAGCTTGACGTGAAGCCATCACATTCACACAAAGTAACACTTATTAGTATATAAATACAATTATTATTATAATGCAAAGTTGACACTAAAATAATCCTGTCTTAACTACTTCGACAGTAAATTGCCAATGACATCTGTTTTAGCCGATTATCTTACTTTATGGTTCATTAAAATGAAAAACATGATGACAGTACTGTAGAAAATCGCAATCATCACCCTTTGTTAATATTAGCAATAAGTGTCTACTCAATTAAGATGTGACACTAATTATCCCCAACTTCAAGGCAAGCGTCGGAATCAATTTTGTTTCATTACATACATCAAAACGACGACAAATTATTGATAAGCAATAATATTATAATTCTTGCGACAAACAACGATATCTGTAATAAAAAGTTTAGAATAAAAGAACAAAGTCATGAAAATGTTACAACATTTAATTATATCACGGACCTATATACACATGTGTATATAGGTCCGTGATTATATACAATAATTTTTTTTTTTAACATACTCGCAAGATAGCAAACTGCAGTAACTCATGCAAAAATTCTATAAAATTATATCTTATAAAACCTTTTATAGAATTACATGTACATTTTGTACATTGTGCAAAAGGCATTAGTTTTTAAAGGAAATTTTAATCCTTTACGTCGCGTCACGCGACATGGTACTTGTCGCATAACGCAAATGACACGCGGCATATAGATGCCGCATATACAATCATATGCCGCGTGATGCGACATGGTTTTATTGCTCCCGCGTTGTAAAACCTCCCGCGCTATAGCGCGGCAAAAACGGAATCCGCCTGTGCTGTACTGTATATGGCAAAAGGACACTCCAACCGTGTTTCATTTAACAAAGCAAGAAATTCACTACTTTTTAGAAAGAGCTATGTACCATTATAAATTATGATAATGCTGTTTATAAATATTACCGAGAATCGCCTGCTAGAATCTGGAATCCGATTTCTGAATGGTACATTGTATTACATGATATGTACTTATTTTTAGCAAAGTGATATAAAGCTTTCTTTCAGGTGATCAACTATAATTGAGAAATGAGTCATATTCATGAAAAGCTTGTTGATAACGTTAACAAGATCAGAGTTTTGCCTACTTATGAAGCATAGGTTTTCCGCTAGTTTCGCTTTGTGAAAATTTCGTGTACCCGAATGGAATTAAAAGTAATCCCTATTGGCAATATTTATTGTTATCGAAGAAGAATGTCACCATTTAATAACTATATTCAATAGCTACATATCGACTCATAGGAAGGATGAAGGACATTGAATTTCTTAATCAAATATAGAAGGACAGCGACTAAATTCGTTGTCATGCAAAATGCACGGACCGATTTGTAATGTTGTAATAACTTGCGTCTTAGTCGTATGTAAATTTAAGCATATAGAGATTTTCTTACCTAATACGAGGGGTGTTCGAAATGTATTGTATATTGTGCTGTTACACGATATTCAGGGGGATTATATCGATATTTGTAAACATGAATAGCACTATCAAATATCTGCACAATGGTATATAAATGTATCGTCTGAATAAGCGGTTTATAGAACGTTTGTCATTTCAATATAGGCAGCCTTTGACCACTGCTGTGAACATTGCGTGATATTGCACGCGCTGTTTGTGTTAATTTCATTCTTAAATAATTCTTGGAAGTTAGGAATATTTCTGCAACGTGAGTGTCCCAGCTTTTGACTGACGACCAAAACGGTTGCGTATTTAAAATGTCAAATAGATGCTAAGGATGTTTCACGAAAATTAAGTTGCAATGGTTGTCACTGGTGATGAAAACTGTGTACACTACTTTGATTACCCTTGGGAAGAACTATTAGCCTGCAATACATGATAAAGGCCAATAATTGCAAAACGCCGTTTAAGTGCAAGGACGGTTGATCTCTGTTGAAGGCATATCAATACAGGTGTCAGTAAAAAGGCACACACATGTGACTGGAAGTTACTACAGTGACGTGGTATTGACCAAAAATGAAAAAGTGCTATGAAAAACGTCGCCCAGTTACATGCTTCAAACATGTTCGACTGTTGCATGGAAATGCTTCAGCGCACACATCTGACATAGTAACAACATTTTTGAAGGTGGAGAAGTTACTGTGCTACCACATCCTCCTTGATACCTAGACCTTGCATCATGCGACTTCATTCTCTTTCTTAAATTGAAAAACTTCCTCTCTGGTCGTAGATGTCGGTCGCGGCATACTCTCGACTCTGTCGTTCAGCATTACTTTTGTACTATACCTATATCAGCCTATCGTGACGCTGTCTGGCAATAGATCAACATACGAAAAATGTGCATTTCTACTCATGGGAAGAATTTTGAGGGTACGAAATGACAAAATGCGTGTTTCAGTCATTTGTTCAAGGTTAGAAAAGCACAATACACAATGCATTTCGAACACCCATCATATATCGGTAGTTAGTTTATACCAGTATTGACATGCTATTGTATATTGCAGCTTTGTTTACATAGTTTTGTGATAGTAAGAACAAAGTATGACTAAACTAAAGTCTGCAGATTAGGCAGATAGTTGACAATGGTGACTGACATCATTATCCATATGTCATTTGTCGTGGAGCCGCAGTAGAACATTGATCAGAGGGTCCGAGTTCCATCACCGCAAATGCCACGGCAGTAGTGCAATGCTTGTAGGGATGGAATTAATTTGTATAGATAAATAAACATGTATTTCGCTATTAAACCAGTTTCTTGATTATTTCGTGATTCAAAACGTCTATTACGTACTTCTGTATTAATTCAAATTATTGCATTCTTATTTTTATTGGGTAGCCCCTGTTGCATTTATATTGTATAAATACATATATTCGACGCGTTCTAATCTTGATCCGAGATATCAAGACTGAAAGATAGATAAATGCAAAGGAAGTTGTTGATGTTGTTTTCTGTGGTGGCATTTGATTTTAAACTCAAACAATGGACACAACGTTATAAGAAAAGTAGCTCCCAATTTATTTCAGTCTCCCCTTTTGTTCCTTCTATCTTATTTTCTTATTCAAAAGTGCTGTAAGCGTTCTTGACATGCTGCTATTAGCCAGTTTATATTATTTTCTTCTCTCAGCCTTCAAAGGCTTGTTTAAGAAATTTATTGATAGGTTTATATTCTGCACAGATGACAAAAGGGAACATTTTGAAGAGAAATAGTTTTCATATGACACAATTTGACCATTTAAAATGATGCTTGACTGCTCGAAAAGTTTAAGAGTAATGAGTATATTTGAAAACATTTTAATAGTCATTTTATATTTAGATTCTGTGTCAAAGATAGAGAGGTCTGTATCTTCCGTAGACACCAGAACATAATCGCATTGTACAATGTATCTCATTGACGAAGATTGAATATCAACCAGTATTCATTATCTCCTTTTCTTTTTTCCATGTTTTAAAATGACATTGAGGACTTGTATATCAACAATGGTATTGAAGGTATATATGTTGACATGTTTAAAATGTTTTTGATATTGTACGCCGATATAGTTATTTTTGCAAATAGTAAAGAAGAGCTACAAGTCAATTTAGATATGTTATTTGAGTATTGTAACACATGGAAACTATAAACACCTCAAAAACCAAAGTTATGATTTTTAAGAAAGGGGGTCGTTTGTCATCAAACATAAATTTTCATTATGGTGATAAAGTATTAGAAATAGTAAGGAAGTTTGTTTATCTTGGTATTGTATTTACTACCGGGGTTCCTTTTCAGACGCCCACAATACTTTAGAAGGCCAGAGTTTAAAAAGAATATTTAAAATTAACAAGTATTTATATAAGTTTACCAATATTTCTGTTAAACATAAATTAGAATCATTTGACAAGGTGATATTGCCTATTCTAAATTACTGTAGTGAAGTATGGGGCTTCCATCCTGGTAATGCAGTAGAAAGGGTACACATACAGTTTTGCAAACGTCTGTTAGGTGTGAAAAGAAGAACGCAGAACGATTTTGTTTACGGCGAGTTAGGTAGAATGTCTTTACAAAATACGAGATATTATAATATTATCATATTTTGGATTAAATTATTAAATGCAAATGTTGAAAAATACATAAGAAAAGTATATAATATGTTGTAACAAGATACGTTAGATCACCCAAATAGAAAGAAAATTGGTGCTCATTGCTAAAAATCTTATTAAGTATGCTTGGTTTCCAAGACACATGGTTGTTTAAAACAACTGGTGATAGTGATCTGTTTTTACTTACGATTAAACAAAGATTAAAGGATCAGTTTATGCAAAATTGGAATAGTAACATTAAAAATTCATGACTTGTATGCATTGGTGTAGGGGTCGGGGAGGGAGGAGTCAGCCAACCAGACACTTTCATTCTATGATTTGGGGAAGATTGAAGTTGCAAGTGTCAATCAATCTGAACTTTTTTACCCGTGTATAGCTATGTTATTGTTTATTTAAGCCCGTGAGTTGTTTATAGTTGTTTCAACTGTCATATGGAAATACTTGTTAACTTTGATGAAAATTTGATTTATATTGCTTCTGTGTAAAAACCGCTTTTGGCATTCTTTTTGTTTGTTAACAGATTAGTGACTTTTATTAACCCGTAAGTTTCTGTGTCAAAATTATTGTAATCTTTAATTACAATGGTAATGTTGAATGTTTTTCTGTTAGAATATGTTGTCAAAACTACATACGTGTGTGTAATGTTAAAGAGTTTTCTCAATTATTGTGCACGTTGTCATTTACGTGTACATCCCATAATGTGATATAGATAGATAGATTCATTCGTTCAATGTCAGAGTATATTGTCACGACCTAGGGGCTGTAGTAGATGGTGACTGTATCTATTATATGGTAGCGTTTAAATGTAAATATATCCGACACGTGCAAAGCAAATATCCTTAAAGGTGTACCAAATTTCACCCAAATCCAGTGAATTTACTATTAATTCTCCTTTTTACATTTATGACAGTTTTGGCTTTCCATCATAATACTGCAAGATGATTAACTGCACGGTTCAGCACTGGTCACTCCACAAAAAATGTATAAAATACTATCACAATGCTTTAAATTTACTTGTAGCTTTAAATCTTCATTAAAGAATAATTCTCAGTAATTAAATAAGATCTAGACTTTGAATTCTTACTTCAATACTCAGTAGACTGTTCATTCTGTATATGATTACTATTAACGTGCTACTCTTTGAAATTCTGGAACCTAAGTGACCTAGATTGTTGAAAACCCTCCCTTTTATACTAAACTGGAGAAATTGACCAAGTAACCATGACCCAACTGGTGAAAATAGGTCAAAATGACCCAAAAAGTGATCAAAGGTAAAATGACCAAACAGGTCAATGACCAAAAATTGATTACCAGTGACCAGAAAAATGGTCACAAGCAAAATTGAAGGCTAAAACATGGCTGAACCCTGAAAATCGATCTTTAGTGAAGTTCATGGATGAAAAACATTAAAATATGTACCAAAGGGTTAAATCTGCAACTAGATGATGACTTATACATAATCTTAGATAAGGATGCTGACAACGATATTAAGTTTCCCTAGGTAACGGAAGTAAACAGTCCCATAATGCAGTGTAAAGATGGAACCTCCTAGCAGGAAATAACAATGTGCTGTGAAAAATCTAGAAAATATACAGATTTCTATCAAGAATAAAAGGATGGCATACCTTTAGATTGTGTTCATAACAAGTACTGGATAGATTTAAGTAGGAAACACAAACTTTGAAGCTTCAAAAATGACGAAATTCCGGATTATACATGAAGTAGTGAAAACAGATGACAATCGGAATGTAAACAAGTTGAAGATAGATTGAAATGAGCATGAATCTGTATGGTATGTTGTTGGTCTGTATTATAATCTTGATCAACACATATGTGTTCAATTTTATGACTCGTTACTTGCATCTAAAATAAAATGTTCCTTGGAAATAGAGTCCTTAAAATGGTGTAATTTTACAGTAAGGATGAACATAATTAACTGGCAAGTTAAATACTAAATTATTTATTTTTAGTTCCCGGTTATTACAATATTACATAGTACAGAATATACATTAATACAAAATTATAACACACATAACTATTACGGTCGTTTCATTATTATCACACACTTAGCTTGAATACAAACTTTGCTTGGAATATTTCATTAAAAATACTAAAGTTAACTAGTTAATACTGAAGTCTAAATCTTAAGACATGTAAAATGTTTATAAGAAAATAACACTATTTAAACACAAATATGTTAGACAGGGGGTGGAACGTAATCCCGTTTCGTAGCCACATTTTCTCCGCAGATACAGATTCGTCGCTTACCCGTCGGCGTTTCACTCACTGTTAGACATACATTTGTTATGTTTTTTTCTTGATTGTCATCGTTGCAAAAATGCCATTCATGTTGCAAATATTTATTGGTTCAAGTTGAATACATTGTTTTCCAAGATATGTGTTCCTTGTCACATGTTCCTGTTTTAAATCATCGATCGAGGTATTTCTGGTTACGGTTTCTAAAAAGAAATATAATGTCATGTTGTATTAAAAAAACATTATATTTCCAATAAAGCCTTATTGTTGTTTATCTGAAATATTGCGTTTATTTTTGGAATCGTGAAACCTTGGGACTGATACAAAGCTGATTACTGATTGAATAATGCTTTTAAAACTAACAAAAAACCTATGCTAGTATAACAGAGACTGGCGACACTTCTGCTACACATCAAACTCCTGAACTGCTAAACTATGCATGTTTAAATATTTGACACCTCTTTACTGACACTTAAAATTGTCAACATATTTGGTAAACTTTTTCAAAATTCAATAGCTGTATCATTATCGTCTTTTTTGTAGTCGTCCGACCTTTTTCCCGCAGACATATTTCGGTATTTGTGTTGTCTACTTCATTTGTAGCCTCCTCTAGTTCTATAGCTAAATATGAACTAGAATGATTATGGTAGAAAGGTCCCGAAACAAGACCAAAATAAATATAAATTTTGATAAAAACATGTTCAGTTTTCATATTAAGTATACTTATGTAGTGATTATACAGCCTTAGTACCTAGGTGCAATGTAATGTTTATTTGTGCTTTCTTACGACGCATGCTCATAAATATTTTATCCACAAAGTCCTGACATAAAGATTGGGAACATATCTACGTGATGTGTCCCCTTTATCAAAACTACTTAATACATGTATTGTTATAATCACAGAAGCAACTGAAATAACCGAGCATATAACAATAAAAGCTACTCATAGAAACTATATGTTCGAGTAAAATATCAATCAAATTTGGATGTTATACTTACAATGTAGTCAAAATAGAAAACTTGCATTTTCAACACATCAATCTCTTATATCCTAAAACATTCTCCTTTGATTAAAAAACTCGAAAATATATTGCCGGTATTACATGTATAAGTATGTTTGGTGTGAAATAATCACATTAATTTCAAGCAGATCTGAAGCAAAAACTTTGGATTAATTAGGCAATTAACAATGCATGGTAGTTCTGCTTAAAGATTCTGATTGTTAAATGATTCCTTTCCTTGTTTTTCTTACACGATCTTTAATACATTCGTGTAAAATAAGCAGTTATTTCCTGTAACCCAGAAACCTGTGTGCAACATTAAGCAAGTACTACAATCTGTGAAGCTGACTATAGATTACTTACAGTAGTAAAAAGCAATCAAGACGACCATAGTGGTCCCACGTTACTCATACGTCAGTGTGCCTGTGCGGTTTGTAGACTCCGAAGTTCTAAACAGTAGGCATATTTTATAAAACTTGTCTTGAAGGATAAAATCACAATCCATGGAATTTGAAAACAAACCATTGCGTCTTTAGAAGACATATCTCCGGTTAAAATTGTAATAAATACATTATACTGTACTAATCCAAACAGCTATTTTACCATTTTTGGCAGAGGGTTACATCAGAAAAGTTTTTGTTGAATGTTTTATGTATGTTTTCTGTATGTAAATATTCTACATGTAAAATAATCACGGAACAAACTATGTTGATACATGTAAGGATCATATAAGAAAATTCACTACACATACACATGTTACAATACTGTATTGTCCGAGCTTAAGGTGGTAGACCCCTAATTGGCACCGATTCAAATCATTATAGGCTTAATATTTTCTTAATCTGTATCATTTCCTGGATTTAAAAACACATTTTAAAAGAATTTTACCTTGAAAAAAAAGTTACGGGAATTTGAATAACCCTACCCCTATTTTTGAATTAATTATTAAATGACATGACACAAGAGATAAGAAAATTCATGTATTTCATTTATTATTCAAAACTTTGGTACAGATTTGGTTTCAGAGTACATGTAACAAAAACTATGTTTTCATTCAGAAATTACACACCATTTACTATTTAATCAACAAGTTTTATAAAGCTTTATGAAATAATCAGATAGTATTACAATTTTCATGTACTTTTTTGGCCATGTTCAATTTTGAACATCAAAGTTTTTAGGAAAAATCAACATTTTCTAGAAATGGGGCATGACTTTTAGGGTATTAAAAATTATCTATAGCATTTTGGGAACAGCATGCTAAAAATTCACAATGTTTTACCGTCTCTATCTAAAATAATTTGATTCTGAAAATCTCCATCGACGATTTCAGACGTGTATGCAAGTAATAAAATCTTCAAATCAGTTAATACTAATTCGTAAAATAATATTTAATTTCTTTTTAGTCTAAAAACAATATAAACATTTGAAGAAAGGTGCAAAATAATGAATTTAAAGACTGAAGAAAAAGTGAAAAGAAAAAATTTGGTTCCAGCTGGATTCGAACCTACGTCCCCAAAACCCTGAAAAGATCTTCAGTCCAATGCTTAACAACCTAGGCTAGCTCATTAAAATTGAAGAGATTCAAGTGGAGGTTTTTATTAGGGTGTATTACCTTAAGGGAAGAATTGTTATGTTAATACATGTATATAGACAATAGCA